>CAJRST010038888.1:7673881-7683992 GCA_907169785.1 Menidia menidia
GGGGGGGTACAGGAAGGGGGAGACTTTCAGAGAGGGTACAGCCCAGGAGCACACATCTGGTTCGTGTTGAGAATTGAGGAAAATTCCACTGTGAAGGACCTTTCACCCATTTCTATTGAGATAGAGGGTAAAAGGGATGACATGTACGTGACTGCTGGAGCAGCTCTCAAGGAGCACACAGGAAATGATCTCCATGAAGGAAATTGATGGATTTTACCTGACATGTCGGATGGAAATGCTTGTAAATTTGACCGAAAAATGGGCAATATAGCATATATAGCTACTCAAATCACCTTACCACTATTCTGAACTGTTTTAATCACATTTATGATCACACGAGCAGCAGAATGCAGAATAAACCGAATTTGGGGATGTGTGAAATACTCCTTAAATGGACAAGCAGAGCTGCATTGGGTTTGTTGGGTAAGAATGCATTTTTGAACCAAAGCTTTGGAATGTGCACAATGTGAACAAACAACGGAGAAAATCAAAAGTCCTGGAACACCCCTCAGCATTTCATAGTCTGATTATCAAGCTGAAATTTGACCCCGGTGGCTCAATGTCCCCCTCAACGCTGGCTTTAATTCAAGATCAAGCTTAAGTGGAGCATGCAAGAGTAAAGTTCCAATGAAGCAGGCGAAGAAAACAGGGCAGCAGTGAAAGAGAACAATCTTTTATTGGTGTTTTTTGGGAGATTTCAACTACATCCAAATAACCAGCACTGACTGGCGGTCTGGGCACCGTGGACACTACTGATGCAGCAGGGCAGTTGATCACTTAAGAGTCACCACAAGGTTTATCAACCACATCTGTGAAGTTATCAGAGACTAAGTCCTGTTTGGAGAGCAAACAATCACTGAATGGCATGATAAAGGCTGAAAGAAAAGCAACTGGGAGTATATCAGCAGTGTGCATAGTCCGCACGCAGCTGGGGAGCACGGGAGGTCTTGGTGATAGGTAAAATAAGTCTGCATGAAGATCATGTTCAAGTGACCGAGCCACGTTTGTGAAATCCATGGACAAAGACAGTGCCAGTAGTGTCCAGAGCAGAAGAGAGAGAGGCTGAACGTCTGTGGGTGAGGGTGTTTCTTTTTGTCATTTGAATAGTCTTTGCGAGGAACGCTGAAGATGTTTCAAGGTGCAACAGATCATGTTCATCCAAAGAAAGAAAAACATTCGATAATATAGAACACCAACAATAAGAGGGATAATCATCATAATCATAACTATAACAATAGCTGTAATGGTAACTATTCATCATGGTCATTAAAGGGATTAAAATCACACTCTATTACTAGTTATCCCTCCCCCAGGAACACAACATAGTGTACCATGCCCCTGTGTAGGTGTTGCGGGTACACAGCGAAGTTTATAGATACTGCAAAAAGTAGGTAAACCGTGGAGGAAGGAGCAGTGTGGGGGGAAAAAAAGCACTGAATAGCAACAAGCATTGAGGATAAGAATAGGAAATTTTGGCTTTTATTTCTCCCAGAAATCTGAGAAATTAACACCATTCCACTCAATGGGGGTACTCAACCCATCTCCTGAAATACATCAAATACATAAAACAGTACAGCCCTGTCCAGTATACACTACATATCTTGCCCAATCACAATGACAATTAAGCTGTGTTCATTTTAGTCAAGTAACAATGTGCATCTTACTGAGAGGATTGTTTACTATTTTAGAGAATGTTACAACACTGTGATTTCAATCAATTTTGAGGTACATGAGAGGACAAAATGTTATGGGAAGAGCACTAAACTGTGATGTGATTCGCAGCAAGTGGGAGCAGACAGAAATAGAGACATGGGTCTAAAAACACAGCAGCAATTCAAAGAGGAGGCAGAGGAGCAGATCTTGGGACTCCACAAAAGGCTTTCGCCAGCACAAAACACCAGAGTAGACTGAGAGCACTCCACTGGGAGAGGGAAAAGGAGATCCAAGAATGGACCGAGAGGGTTAGCAGTCTGCTGAGGTTAGACCCGAGCTCCTAGGGGAAAATGTTGTGGGGAAACTAAGGGCAATGGGGGGAAAAAAGGGGAAGTTTTTCTGTAAAAAGAAGAACAAGGCCTGGTCAGGAAAAGCGTTGGGCAGTGCTGAACTGTATACACGGTGTCTCCTCATGTCTCTCATCCTGTCCCTCTTAAGCATGCCCAGTGACAGATACATGACAGGAATAAAGTAAGTGCTCGAGTAAAACCCAAAAAATATTGAACAATACAATTTTAAGATAACTTTGCTCTCTATATTACATTTGTTACATGCGTCCTCAGCCCTGCTGCCGCATTGGGACAATGCCCACCGACGGCTGACAGCCTCCATGACGTCTCCTGACTCCTCTAAAATAAAGTTCTATTCACCATTGCTTGCCCCCCATCTCTGTGTCCCAAACATGTAGAAAATGTACAAAATTATTCTCCAGATTTGCTCTCGCTCTAAATTTCTCTGAAGTATTATAAAAATATACAATTCTCCAATAACAAAACTCTTAAAAGTCACATCTTTCTGCTGTTAAATTATTCTCTTCATCAATCACTTTTAAGAGCTGACACCTTGACAAAACAAGACACCTGAGCTTCAATACACAAACCGTCTCCTTGTCTTATACATTCATCATCATAATCACCACCCTCCTCCTCATCATCATCATCTTCACCCCATTCTGTCCATCAATCCACCTCAGAAAATCAAGAGTCTTAGAATTTAATCCAGCTTATGTTCCTCCTCTTCTGATTTGTCTCCACGTGGTCATCACTGGTCTGTGAGGTGGTTCTCGTATTTACTAAGGATGTTGCGACACCGGCCCAGTTCCTTCCGCATCTCGGCCACCTCCTGACGGAGGGCGGCGTTTTCTCTCTCCAGGTAGGCGGCTCGCACAGATATCTGGTTCTCCTTGAGCCGACGAGCATCTCGGGAACGTTTTGCTGCCTCGTTATTTTTATGCCTCCTGGTCCAGTACTTCTCATCCTGAGAGAGGGCACAGAAAAGCAGCATTTGGATGATTTTGGCATATACCAGCGGGCCTTTTTAAGGCATCTTCTAACAGACGACTGAAATAGAGTGAATACTTGAGAAAAAGGATCAATGAGTGCTCGGAGGAATGCGGCACTCCTACTCCCACCCTGTTATTGGGAATGTGGGTGTTTGGCTGTGAATTACTGTGGGATGTTTCTTTTTTCCTATCCTTTATTTATTTATTTGCTTGCTTGTTTGTTGTTGTTTTTTTGTTTACATCCCTGGTGCAAAGACTTTGGTCAGGACTGTTACTGTGTGTGCAACAAAGTTTGCAGGCTGGCTGAACATCCCACCGTCTGTAAAATACTAACTTTTTATTCCCTTCCACAAACTACTGATCCAGATCTCAAACTTCATTCTCTTAAATAATTCAACTGAATACATTCTCAAAACGGAGGTGCAGACAATCTGGCCTTTTTATTCCACAGCCATTGCCTATGTTTTGTTTCCTCATTTCTTGACTTATGATCCGATTTTTATTTCAGGTTTTGTTTTTTTTTGTTTTGGTCTGCGACTCTAAGCTCAGAAAAAGAGTCCACAGTAAATCAACAACCCTCCCTGTGCGAATGTATTTCTGAGAAGCTGGTTTTCAAGGCCAGTTTTATGGCGCCCTGCTTCTTTTATATTCTCGTTCATTTGCTCATCCTAAATTGAGTCGAAAGAACTACTTGATTATCCCATCGATAAAAACAATACATTTCAAGCTATTTTGTCTCTTTCTGTACCCCTTATCAACCTAAAATCTACTGAAAATAAGGGATTTTTTCCTTTTATCACCAATAATCTGAGACACTTGGCATTTGGCTTCTAGTTATAAGATAAAAGTCAATAGTCATCAGCACCTAAAATGTCCATTTTCTATACCGGCTGAATACTGTTAGGGGTCTGGAGCAATCTAAGCCACCATTGGGTGATGGGCGAGGTACATCCTGGACACATCGCCAGTCACTTATTTTTCATGAAAAATTCCTCAAATCTACCTAATCAAGACTTCATTCAACATAACTCCAAATAAAATAACACTGAGACCGGAAGCATCTGAATCTGCCTCATTTGCCTCACCTTTAAGTCCTCGGGCACCAGGATCTTGCGAGCCTTCTTGATCATTGGCTGCGGCTTCAGGTCCTCTTCACTGAAGGAGTGCCTTCTGGGGTCAAAGTTCGGCTGGCTTGAGGCGCCCATGTCTGAAGACTCCATGTCAAACATTTCCATGGCATCTGGCCCGCTGCCTGTGGGCGTCAGCAGCGGCGGACAGGAGGACGAAGAGGACGAACAGGGTGACTCGCACGAGTCGTTCATACTCGTCTGACTCCCTGGAATGGAAAGGAAGAGAGGTTTGCATTACACACCTGTTGACTGTAAGAGATGAAAGCAAAGGCGGCCGGTGTTGACCGGATTTAGACCGATAAGCGATCCGGAGACGACAGGAAAGAAATATGCAGTATCTGGTGTTGACCACCGGATGGAAGCAGAGAGCCACCCTCTTACTGATGGAACAAATAACTGAGCTCTCCCTGTAGTTGACTTCAAACAATAACAGAGACATGTTCTTGGTCTGTTTTCAAAGTTTAAGGAATAAAGACTAAGTCATAAACAAATGAATGATACTGCTAATATATAATACATTCTTATTTTTGATTTGTGTCTTTAGTAAACCCTTTAATTCCTTTAGCATATATAGTGACTTTCAAATTAGACATACTAAAATACATAAGCTGTGATGACATTTAACTTATATGCACCTGCTCACATAAAACCATAACTAAGTCTTGTTGCCACTAGAAAGAAAAAAAAGAAGCAAGCTGTGCCTACTATAATGCCAACTACAAATCGATCTGCTCAATCAATAAATAAAACTGGTAACTTCTTATCAAAAAAACTACTAAAAGGATTCTCATGGACCAAAGCCAAAATCCAGCACTAATGTCACTAGAAAAATCTAAAAGTGTGAATGTTATGTAACATTTCACCCCTCCCCTCAAAACCAGTTTCTTTACATGGGGCCACTAAAAGGCTATACATCCCACCACCCCCCTTAAACTTAAAAGCTCTGACCGATGCCTCACTTCCACCATTCGCACTCAGCTGAATCCTCCCTGGCTATGAACATGTGCGGAAAATAGAACATGATTATAAAATTAAGGGTAACTATACATAATTCCACCAAGACTAAAAGCACAGACTAAAATAATCTTTTTATGGTAATTTGCAATTAGCCGGTGTTTTATGGTATCTGTTGATACACAATAAAAAGAAAGTATTGTGATGCAACAGAAATCCCTATGATTGGTGGAGCAAATGGATTATTTTACAGTTATCCCCACCATCTAACTCTGTTATATGTGTATCACTGATATGTGAAAAGTTACATATGATTTCATGGTGGATGAGCACCATCCATTCCTGATGCTCCAGTTTCATAATGCCAACGCTTTGGTGTCACAGTGAAACAGTCAGAATGTTGCACAGTTGGCAGGTCCAAACATCCCAGAATCCTCGTGTTCTCGGTGAGCTCCTGCATGTGTCGTGGTGCCATGCCCGCTTCCACCCAACAGCAGGAGCTACTTAGTGCAACCACCTGGGTTCGGCTTTTACAGGAATGCAAACCTGGCCACTGTTCCCCAGCTTTTTTTGGGGGAACCTTTGCAACACAGATGTTTTGTTCACGTGTTCCAACGTTTAAATGACCGGAGGCTTACATTTCGGAAGACGCGGCCCAAAATGCAGCCGCGCACTTTTCCAGAGCTGTACAACAGCATTCCACAAAGGCCTGAGGCCGTTGCAGAAGCCTGTTCAAAATTTATGAAGCAGCTGCTGGTCGGGCACCTTCATGACTCTACAAACGAGGATACAGCTCCTCCGGTTTCCGACTTTGAGAGGGATTATGTGAAATATTCACACAACGCCTCCTTACACACAGTCTGAGATATAAAATTTCAGCTTCATACATTTTGTGTAGTGATTATATCTTTTCTTTTTTTATCAGGTTGGGCTTCGGGCAACAGGCTCCTTATCAAGAAATCAAAAAATGTTTTATCAGATTTCTGACGTATTTACCTCCTAATGTCAAAAGTCTTCCTGAGTACCTCTTAAAGTTTCAATTCGGCCCCGATAATCAGTTTAATAAAAGTCAGTCACTGGCAATCAAACTTCCAGTTTGAAGTCCAGCCGCTCTGGGAGGGGGGCTCTTCCTGTTGGTGTGTATCCCTCCCCCTCTGAGCTCCTCCTACCCGTCCACTGGCCCTGCCCCTCGTTCTCTCACTCCAGCGCTCCCAGCCTCTGCACGTGTACCGACGCGCGCACGTGGCTGTGGCGTGTGAAGTGGGGAGAGATTTAAAGACACGCAACCGCAAACACTCCACACACTGCTCTCCCTGTGTCTTTCTCTCCCTCAGTAGTGTTTTGACCCCGCTGCCCACTAATCATTGGCTGGGAGTGAATGCTGATTGTACTGTACACTGCAGTACATAGATCACATGCCATGAGAAAACAAACCTCCTCGTCACTGCCACCAAGTTGACTCATCAAAAAGCTTGGGACTTTTTTGTTTACTGCTCTTCAACCTTTCATGTCCTCCCCGGTCCGAGCTCTCCCTGCCCCACGCCACAAGACATGAAAAAGGGCCTGTCATGGTAAAGCGGCCAACTTTAAGCTCTGTGTGTTATGTTGATTTTGTATTCTGGGCCATGTGACTCCATCCCATGCCTTCAATTTGACCTCAAAACCACGTTTGTTCGTGCTTTATGGTGGCGTTTGTTTTAAACTTTAAAGAGAGTTGAAGTGCTGAATCAAAAGGCCATGGGAACATTACGGCCACACCGAATAACCTTGATCTTCCTCTCAGCTATTACTGAATAGTCACCGTGTATCTCTCAGCCAGTCAGCTCTGCAAAGCTTGCAGAACCTCCTTCCATAATTGCTGCTGTGAGGCGATAAGGACAAACCTTTACCAACAAAGTGCCTCTGCACATTTTCACTGGGACAAAGCTGACCACCGCTCCCCTCAATAACACACCTGTGAACTCACCGTGCAGACAGTCGGTTGCACTCGCGTGGCTCTGCGGCTGAGCCACCTCCAGACCGATGAGAGATGGCGAGGAGGAAGACGAGGGTGACGAGGATGTGGATCCGGGTGGAGATGAGGGCGTTAGGCACTGGGAGCTCTGGTTGGGTACGGCCGACTGGGGGCTTTGCGAGGGGATCTGGGCCGAGCTGGAGCTGTTGTTGCTGTGCATGCTGCCCATTCCATTTTCAGTCAGAAACTCCTCCAAGTCCATGTACTGAAGCTGGAAGAGCCCCCCATCTGCAGGCACGGTACGATCCCACAGAAGAGGGCCCAGGAACTGGTTGTAGGTCCCTCCATTTCCACCTCCCCCTCCTACTCCCCCTCCTCCACCTCCACTGCCGTTCCTCATGGGGCACACTCCCATAGAGTCCTCATCGAGGTCCAGTCTGTCTTTGTCTGCCGGACAGAGGAAAAAACACAATGAAGGCAAGGAAGACTACTTTTGGGGAGAAGTTGACAGTTGTCAACACACGTGAAAGTTTGACCGAGCAACAGGTTAGTCTGAGATGTTAGTCTGGCTTTGCCTATGCAAACTTGGAGAACAACATGGAGTAGTGAATCCATAGGATGCACTTCAGTATAACCTCCCTCTCTGTTACATGGTTACAAACACATCCTCACAGATGGACCAGATGGTAGCTGAACCACAGCATTAAGCACGTGCCAAGAACAAGTTGCTGTCATAATATATACGCCAGCTCCTGAACAAATCTCACAATGGAGATATGGCGCTGTGTTGGAAGCAGAGTTCAACCAAAATGGAAGTCTGCATGCAGCAGTTAAACCAAAACACGTTCCCTCATTGTAATCTGGATCCTGATTTGAATTCCAGCAGGGGTTGCAATCCTTGGGGATAGTCATCAGGGTCATGTAGGAGTCATCTAATGCATGTGCCATGGCACATGAGACTTTGGCGAAAGACGTGGGGGCTTTAAACGTGTCAACTGGCACGTTTGTTACAACGTTACTGATGTCATTAAAACAGTTAGAGGGGATACAACAGAAAGCTAAGATTTCTTCATTTTTTCCAACGCCTCACTCGTTGACAAATAAACACTGCGACGAGACAAGAACGCATCAAATCGGAAAGTTCCCCCACCTTTCGTGTCACATGGGTTTTTCATGCGGTGGTCTCCTTTCATGGGGTGCTGCAGGAGAGACTTCAGACCGGCCATGGAGTTGATGTGCCCCCCTGTGAGGGAGCCTGCAGGCTGAGTGCAACTTCCAAATTGTGGACTGGCCCCCGCTGGAAGGTCCGGGGTCGGGAGCTGAGAGAGCTGTCTGGACATGCTGGGCCAGATGGGGTCGCACACAGAGGCACCTGGAGCTCTGGAAGGGGTGAAGCAATCCAACTGGAGCACCTACCAATAGGACAAGTATGCTGGATGACTGCGAGTGAGTGTGTGAAAGTGAGTGTGTGGGTGCAAGAGGGATGGGATGGAGGGGGGGGGAGAGAAAGAGAGAGGTTGTTTTGAGACGTATCCATGCAGAATAAAGCAACTTTGGCACACTGGTAATACTGCACAAAATTAAAGAGGCTGCTATTTAAAAAAAAAAAAAAAAACTTCTAAGCTACTAACATAACACCAGCGCTTACCTGTCAGTTGTAGTTATGCAGAGACTTATTTGCTTGCAGAAATATTTTTCTCGAAGTATTCCATTGCGATTGGATGCTGTTAAAAACTGTTCGGCAGATGAAGCTGTGTTTTTCTTATCGGCACACCAGTGTGTGTGTTGGTTGTGGCAGTCAGACCATATGAGCAGGAATACTGTCCATAATAAAAATGTTCAAAGACGTAGAAAAACAGAGTAAAAACTGCACGCACGGGCAAATGTCACAACTTCAACTTGTACAGAAGTATCCGGAGTTGGCCTTAGGAGGCTAAAGAACGCGGTCCCGAGTCGTTTTCCTTTCGTCAAAAACAAAAACAACCGTGGAGAAAAACCGTGAACCGAAAAACAACGAGAGCACTGGCTCGGTCGGTCAGATGACAAGTTGTGTTGCTGCTGCTCTCCTCCGCCGCCGCGCTCTGCTGTCCGTCAGGAGAAAGGGGGAGGGCTCGTTTCCTCTCTCTTGTCTGTACTTTTTTTCGCATCCGGTGGACGCAGTCACGGGCGCACGGGCTCGGGTCTGTGTGTATGGTCCGCGCGACGTCCACGTCCTACCGTTCTCCAGCTCTCCGGCTCTCAGCTGGAACGGACACGGGCAGTTCACGTGACGTCACACCTCTCAGTACAGGCGAGCGGGGCGCGAGAGGGGGCGGGGCCAGATCTGGCAGAGCCCTCAATCCTCGTTTATAATTTATGAGGCAGACCTACCCTCGTGCACACCTCGAGGAGAGCAGGCTGTTTGTTTTGTGTGACAGGTACATTCTCTGCTGCTTTTTGCGTGTTTGTCTGTTCCGCAGCAGGCCACGGGTAATAAAAATAAATAAAATAAAAACTGTACCGTCTAAGGGGTGAAAGAAGCAAATGTGTGTTTTTACAGATCCTGGCTTACCCTCACAATGACGAACAAATATGTTATTTTGAGACTTAATTACTCCAAACTCTTATCTCCGTCTGAGCATATGTTTGACCGTCTATAGAGAACAGCCAGTGCTTCACGACTTTTCCAGCTTCCTTTTAATCCACGGAAAACGTGAGTCTGCTGTTTTTCTTTTTTTAAGCGAGAGGAAAGCTTGTGCACGTTGCCTCCCGGCGTACAATAGCTGTTCCAGCTCACGTGTAAGCGGCACGCGCAGGCCAGGCCCGTTGGCTCGCGGCTCTGGCGCTGATTGGCTCTGGAAAATAGTCGCTCCGCCCACGGCGAGCACGTATTGGGCAGAAATAGGTCGAACAAATCCGCCCGCTCGGATTCCCCCCGTGCATGCCACTGCCGCGTGAGGCCAGTTCGAAACGCGAAAAAGCGCGATGGCTGTCCTGCCTACCGTACAGTTGCAGAGCGCAAGCAAAACAAAGTGCGCCGCAGGAATCCACCCCCCCCCCCCCCCCGCAAAACCGAGAGAGACAGTAAAAAAAACATAT
>CAJRST010038888.1:7684092-7696723 GCA_907169785.1 Menidia menidia
TAGACTGACACCCAGTGACTTCACTGAGCACCGTTTCAGCTTAAAATAAACCTCTATATTCCATCATTGTGACCTCTTGTTAGTCCACGTGAAGCTGCTGTCTCTGAATCATCCCATTTCATATCTACAGTTCAGAATTATCACCACTGTTATTCAAAGCTTAGGTTCACAATATTTGCCTCCACAAATCTGCACACAATGAGCGAAACATCCGAGACAAGTTTCTTTGGTTTCTAGGTGAGCCTTCCGTAATTGCTGTGGTGCTCAATGGTTTTGTTTGCTTTGTGGCTTTAATCTTGTAGTAAACATCAGACAGCCACATAACTCAGTCTTCAGCACTTCGCCTCATCTGAGTTCACCCTCTGTCACAGTTTGATCCATGTGACTGCCACACACGTCCCTACCAGGCCAAGAACACTGTCATGAGTTTCTTACTGCCATCTAGTGGGCCCACAGCACGCCGTTTTAAGAGCCATTTCCTCTCCGCACGGGGATGGTGGTGGAAAAGCCTTAATTGGCAATCGTTAATTTTCCATTTTATTTTCCAGGAGTTATCAGGCCAAAAACATTAGCAGTGACTCCTTTATTTCACGTGCAATTATATTACTTACTAAATCCCAACACCCATTTTATCCATAGAGCAACATGACATTTTGACATTCGTATTTGACACATGGCTAAACTGAAAAACCTCTATGCCGACTTTGGTAATGAGTGTGGAGTCACCATTTTCTAAATATTGTTGCCGGTCAACTGAATCAGAAATGAAGGGAAAACAAATTATTACACTTAAGGTTTATTCATTACTGAAATATAATCAACTACTGACTTCTCAGTAAATAATGTAATAGAAATCTACTAAAACTATCATTTTCTTTAGAAGAAAAAAAACAAGGCTTGACAGGGGTATGAACATTTCATGTGTGACTAAAGTGACAGGATGTACTTTAAAACTTATTTTCTTTAGAAGAAAAAAACAAGGCTTGACAGTAAGAATATGATTGCAAAAAGTAAAACCTAGGAGGGGTAAGTGTAAGATTGGCATGAAGACTGATTGGGTTACACACATAAATACATGGAATATTACATTTGTATCTATCATGATAGGTCCTTGTCTTTAACACACTGTGAAGTACTGTAGAAATAATCACTGCTAAAAAGAGCATACAAATAACGTGAGATAAACATGTTACAGTCAACTCGTTTAACCTGTTTTCAATCTCTTGGTATAAAAGCTAGGAATATCTCAAATGATCGAAGTAAAGTGAACATCATAAGCAAGGCTTCTTGTAAGATTCTTCATTTTGGCAGGAGAGGGATCCTTGTCATGTTAATTACCAACAACTTTGACTTTTTTTTTATATGTGATTAAATCACCAGGGATTTTAGAGTATTTTTCAAATCAAGTTTACACTACAAACGTCAGGGGATATACTGAATAAACCGTCACATACTGTTGGAGTGATTTCACAACCTCAGCAAAAAACCAGAGAACATACATGCACCGACGATAAAAGGTCTTTGTCCCCTTGTCCCTACTCCTAGTAAATGCACTTTACATGAAGAATAAAAAGAAACAAAAATTCCTCAGAGCCTCTAAGTGAACAACATCAAGACAAAATACACAGCAGAGACACATATCATACAGCAAGAGGTGTAGCGGGGATTTTAGTTATGGGAAAAAGAGATACATTAGCAGGTAATTTCACCTAAACTTGTCTAGTTAACTGCACAGTGTCAGCCAAGCATATAGTGTCAATGCACTTAAGGGGTTAATTAATGATCCTATGGAAACAGTCATGTCTTTGAAAACACCTTCCAATATAATATGGAAGAATCTCAGGTAATATTTTATAGGTTGTTCTACAGTAGTTGTTAACACACTCATTCTAATGTTCAGCAGAGTAGATGCAACAGGGACATGAGGCAGATACTTTTTCAAGTCCTTTTTCTCTTACACTTTCCTATTTTAGAACTGGGGAAATCCCTCTTGTGTGCCACTCTTTTCAGGCAGGAGGATGCTCAGTATCTGTATGGTCCCTGCAGGAATGGCATCTCCTCCTGACCCTGGTGGGTCTGTCTTTCTCCCGGTCTGTTCGACAGCCTCAGCCTCTGGGCATCTCCTCGCTGTAGTCCCTTGGCCCTGCGACGGCAGGACACTTTGTGCCTGTGAAGAAGTGTTGCATTCCAAAAGCGAGAGGAACAGTGTCGGCAGGAGAAAGTCCCTCTGGCCCGATGGGAGGCCCGGTGGATGAAGGCTGCCAAGGCCCGGTGGGACTGCTTCCCACACACACTGCACCTGAGTCGCTCCTGAGTGCTCAAGGCGGTTTGAGGGTGTTTTACTGCCATGTGTATCAGCAGTCCCGCTTTACGGGAAAACACAGAATTAGGGCATATGGGACATCCAAAGCGTTTCACGGGAACTTTGAGAGATGACAGGATCTGCACCTTCATTCCGCCAGTGTTGACAAGCTTATACCCACCACCACCCGAGCCTCCTCCACGTCTAATTGTCAAACGGAGAGAGCCTTGTTTTTTATTCAACTGCCCTCTTACTGTACACCTTATCTTTTTCTTCCTTTTCACTCCATCAAATCTGACTAAACCTTGGGATTCCCATTTATTTTCCCTCCAATCCCTCCTGTCAGACTTTTTTTTTTTCTTCTTGTGCCGTCTCATGTCCTCGTGGGACAGCTGGATGCTGCAGTCAAGGTGTTGGTGGGGCTGGGTGTCTGACTGATGATGAGGATGATGGTGGGAGTGATGATGATGGTGATGCAGATGGTGATGTTCAGTGGAGGGCAGTTCCGTGAGGGGCTGGAACGGGGCGGTGGTGTGAAGCGTGCGGCTACGGGATCCTGCTGGATAAATGTGCTCTCCCTTCACCCCTGCTGGGGAATGCGGGTGCTGCGGGGGCATGATGGTAGAGTTGGGAGGCAGAGGCTGAGAGTAAGACGGAGCGCTGGAGGCAGAAGATTGGGCTGCGGCAGCATCATAAAAGAGGGGGGAGTAACCAGCCGGTGGCTGTTGGGGTGCCTGTTGGATGCTATGTGTCACAACACTAAGACCCTGCCCTCCGTGGGCTTCAGTGGAGGGAGCCATCTGAAGCAGGGCATTGGTGGCGGCCTCGCTCTCTGACGCTGACTGATTAACATCACTTCCACCTCTGTTGTCTCCAGAACTGCTGCTGCCCTCTTGCGGGTTAGGCGGTTCAGAGCGGGTAATCCCGTGCTGAGACTGCCTGTGCCGAGTGAGGCTGTTAGAGTAGGCAAATGCTTTCCCACATACCTCACAGGAGAGCTTTTCTCCCCCGCTTTCGTGCACGGTTTGGTGATGGGCAGTCAGATGAAAGTGATGACGGAAAGACTTCCAGCATATAGCGCAGGTGTAGAGTCGAGGGGGCGGCGGGGGCTGCTGTTGGGGAGGAGGCTGCGGCTGAGGGTTGGTGTCTTGAGGCTTGACGTCTTGAGAGTAGGGGTAGTAGGAAGAGGTGCTTGGTGCTTGATTCTGGTTCCTGTCTTGCACCACGCTACATTGAGGATTTGGATTAAAGCTGTTAAGGTTCTCTGGAGCTGGTGTTGTGGGGACCTCTTCAAGCTCGCCTTTCTGGTGGAGTTTGCTGTGTCTCCTGAGGCTTTGAGAGTAACCAAACTCTTTCCCACAGATGGTGCATTTGTAATTCTTTGCTCCAGAGTGGACTGTTTGATGCTTGCTGAGATGAAAAGCCTCTCTAAAATACTTTCCGCAAATAGTGCAGTGATGGGGCTTTTCTCCAGTGTGGATGCGGTCGTGCCTGCGTAAGGTCTCGCGGCGTGCAAATCCCTTACCACAGACACTGCAAAGGTGGGTGCGTGGTAAGCCGCTGGGACCCATCCGGGGGGTGTATTGACGACGTTTTGGGGGCTGTCCACAGGCTGAGGGATCTTTCTTAGCTCTTGGTTTGCGAGGACGTTTTGGTTTGGCAGTAGGATTCTGTGGGTTGCTGCTCAAAGCCTCCTGGCTCCCACCAGCTCTGAAATTCTTATCCAAACCAGATGTGGATGAAGGTGAGCCCAAAGGTCCTAAACCAAGACCACCTAGCAGGCCTCCTATGATGTCTCCCCTATCATCCCCTCTATTTCCACTGTTACTAGCTGCTGTTATAGCAGAGATCGCATTATTGACAGAGCTAGTGACATCATCCTCTGAGTCATCCAGTAGAGAAGAGAGGGGCAGGTGGGGTTGTTGCTGCGGATGGTGGTGCTGGTTGTGGCTCTGTGAGTGTGGATGCAGAGTTGGGGCCAAGGGAGCCTTTCTCAGAGCTGGGCCCGCCATCCCACTTCCACAGGGGGAGGCACCAGAGTAGCATGGAGACGGATTACCTTGAGAACGGTGGTCATCATGGTAGCCTGTGTAACGATTCCGAGAGTAGTCAGTGGGGTATTTACCATCTGTTCTGTCCCTGTCATTTGAATTCCCTCCCCTTCCAGACTGAAACAGACCATCACATCCCAAACCTGATTTTGGTTCTCCTTCCCCCACAATGATTACACCATCCTCTTCCTCAGTTTTCCCATATATAACCCCTCTATTGCTCTGATAAGTTCCCCCTCCTCCATTACCTCCTCCACCCCCTCCCCCGACTCTGTCCTCACCATCAGTTCCTGTCTTGCCGCCCCGTTGTTTGGGTCCCCTACCTGGCTTGCCGCAGGTGCCTGAGGCAGCATGGTTGAGAAGAGAGGTGCTCTCACGGAAGGCACGACCACAGGCGGGACATCGAAATGGCTTTTCCTCATGTATCTTCTCATGGCGTGTCAGTGACTCTCTACGGTTAAAAGCCCGAGAGCAGGTGGAGCAGCCATATGGGCGGGCTGACGAGTGTATAACGCCATGTTGCAGGAGGTGCCCTTTTTTCTTAAAGCCTTTGCCACAATCGGGACAGTGAAAAATTTTGTCTGGGCTAGGACAAGAATTGGTTGAGGGTGGAGGAGGTTCTTGGGTCGAATGGGGTAGACTTGGGTCGGTCTGTGTTTTAATGTGAATAGGGTTTGGGCCTGTGGTGGCAGTATTGCTAGTACCTGCTGTGGTTGGCTCATGCATGCGCAAATGCCTGCGAAGGCTTGAAAGTTGAGGGAAGCTTTTGCCACAATCTCCACAGCTATAAACTGGCTCTGTGTCAGACTCTGCAGCGTTGGGTTGCATTGAGCTCTGGTTATCAGATTTAGCAAGCTGAGAATCATTAGTAACTAGTACTGAGGCAGCAGTGGAAGAGGGAGCAGAGGAGGAGGAAGAAGAAACTACTGATGAGGATGAAGATGATGAGGCAAGAAGGGATGACGGGTCTCCACCCATATTTGCTATACCAACCCCACTGCCAATTAAAGCTGGGGGGTGCCCATGACTAAGCCCCCCATTGCTATTAGTGCTAGGATTACCACTGTGGCTACCGTGCCCATGGCTGCTACTGCTACTACTACTGCTATCAGATTTTCTCTGTGGCAGATAGCCGGCCATTGCTTTCTTCCTTCTACTGCTACTGCCACCACCACTTCCACCTCCACTGCTTTCCCCCTTACCATCCTCCTTAGATAAGGATAAATGGAGTGGTAAGGGGAGGGGCAAACCTGCTTCCTGCTGCATTAGAGAGGCTATCTGATTTGATGAGAGTACAGGAATGCCCTGGAAGTCAAAGCCACCCAGTGATGAGGGCTGGGAGCCTGGGTGGAGAGGGTGGTGCGGATGAGAATGAGAGTGAGGATGAGACAGGGTGTGAGGTGGGAGCTGTTGCTGCTGGGGAGGTTGCTGCGAAGCCTGCTGTGGTTGGGGAGTGGAGTGGCCATGTGAGTGAGAAGAATGCAAAGCAGGAGGAGGGGCAAGGCTAGTACTAGGCTCCCCACCCGTTTGACTTAAACCAATCCCTAAGTGGTTATGGGTTCCCTGTTGAACAAGGAACTGTTCTAAACTAGCATTAGCAGGCACCCCAGAAAGAAAATACTGATTAGCAGCTAACATGCAACTAAACTGTTGGTGAAGGCTGCGTGCATCAGACTGGGCCCCAACCAACTGGTGTCCCAGTGAGCTGACTGCACTGCTGCTAGCAGGATTGTTAGAGGTGGCCACAGAGGTTGAGGGGGAAGGAGAGGAAGAGGAGGGGCCAGGTGATGCCTGGGGAACAGAGAGCCCGGGATGCAGAGGAGGAGGGGGTGGAGGTGCTGATGTTACTAATCCTCCTAATCCCCCAGCACTCCCACTACTGCTACTCCCCCCAGCAAAGTGCTCAAAGCGGCCTACACCTGGGTGTAACTGCTCCTGTGCTAGTGCTGCCTCAGACGGGTGGAAAGAGCGCAGGAACTGTGGGTAGCCTGAAGAATGGCTTGAGCTGCTGCTGCTCATCTTGCTGGACTTTGAACGAGAGCTCTGAGATGAGGAAGGCTGTTGTTGTAAAGGTGGGGGAGGAGGGGCACTCATCTTGGCAAAAATCGAGGCAGAATCAGAAAAGGCGTTACCTCTTGACCCCTGCAGGGGGCCCAGGCCAAGTCCAGACAGAAGAGCTCCAGATGACTCAGCCTGCTGCTGCTGCTGCTGCTGGAGTTGATGCTGGTGAAGTTGCACTTGCTGCTGATGTTGTAGCTGTCGATCTAAACCAAGGCCTTTGAACTGGTGGGCCTGGTGCCCACTTAACATCTCTATAATGTCCAGATTGTATTTTCCAAATTGGAACATTTCCCACTCACTGGCACATGGGGGTGCAGGTGCCAAACCTCCAGCGCTAGGAGCGGCTACAGAGATCCCACCACTCACTGGTGAAAGACAAACTTTACCCTAAGGGTGAGGCTATGAGGCTACTTTCTTACTGAAAAGACAGGTTAAAGTTCATGTCTCCAGACTTTATCTGTGATGCTGCCACTCCCTGTTCATCAACAGTTGATACCGCGATAAATTGATGATCAAAGGGTAAAACTGTCTTTTAGCTGGTAGACGAGCTCCACCCAAATTAAAAAAATTGCTTAAAGTAGGTTTTATTGAGAAGCAGTTCAAATGACGACTTCTTGTCTCCTTTGAGAATTACTGCGTTGACTTTTTCCTTCACCTAAGCAAGATTCCTCATCGGTGTTCAGCCAAGAAGTTCCTACAGCTGAAAAAAACAAAATTCAAAGAGGGAGGATAGTCATAGCAGTTCTCTGAAGACTACAATTTAGTATTTTTAAAAAACACCACTGTAAAATCCCTAACTAATCTGATATTATGTCAACGTGTCCAGTTGAGAGATACCTACTACACTGAGCAACAATGTTACCTTACATTATAATATCATATACACAAACAATGACAAGGTTGAATTTAGCATAAGTCTTTGGAATGTATCACACTGAATTGTCCTTGAACATTTTTCAATTTCTAAAGTTTATTTTGTTTTTTTTTATTATTGTGTCTCAATTAACCTTACAGTTTTAATTAGAAATTTGAATAATACACAATCACAATTTCCAGTTAAGCTACAAATCTTAACATTTTAATTTACAGTCGATAAAGGATATTAAAGTCAACAGTTTGTGTCATCAACTCATAGATTTTACACATTTTACACCTACTTTAGCAAAGAAAATATTAAACCTTTTACCTTTTTGCAATGACTTACCATGACGCAGTTCTGCTGGAGTGCAGCAATTCTAGAAATGCTGCATAAATGCCAATTGTATTTATCATTAGGCTCCTTTATACTATAGAAGACAATTTGGTTTCCTGATTGCTTTTCCTTCAACGCATCTACTTTGTAGGTGTCTGTATGAAAGCAGAAAAACTTTGGAGCTTGTGACTTTTTTATTTACTTACTATACTCTAAAGTACTTTAATGCTTTAATGATCTATGTGTTTTTTTTATCTTTATTTACACTGTATAAACATTTTATAGATATATGGGCTTTTCTTACACCCCAATCAGTAATTGTTTAAATCACACAACAAAATAATAACTAAACAGATTGAACAATTTTCTAAAATGTACAATCAATCAATCATTTTACAATCATTTGATTAAAAAACAAACAAAAAACAACTTGATTGATCATGATGGATTTTAATGAGAGGAATTTTTTATTCGTACCCCAGCAATTCCATTTATCCCAATTCTAAAGAATCTTGGCAATTGAAACAAAAATTTGTTCATTCAAACAATTTAGTGACATAGATTTAAGATCTTCCTATTTTTTACTAAGCTCGTAAGCTAAGCAGAAATGCAAAAGTTTGCATTACTCAAAAGAGGACAGTTGTTAGTAATGTCAAATAAAAGTTAAAGAGCATCAATGCTAATTCTTATTCAAATAAAGCGTCTTTTGAGAAGTGAGCTCGCCACAGCTTCACTTACCCCCTATTCAGACCAAGCCCAACTCCTCCCTTTGGCTGTACCCCTGTTTTGCAAACATAAGGTGTCTTCTTTTCTTTTACGGATCAAGAAATGGTGGTCATTGACCATTCAAAACGGCAACCTGTGCCAGTGTTGAAGGGAAACATGACTAAAACACCTTAAAGATTAAAGGAAATAATTTTTTCTTCCACACAAAATGGGGAAGAGGGAATAATTGAGAGGGCCAAAGGGAAGGAACAGGAGCTAAGCGTGTTTATGATCACATAACTCCAAAGGCACTTTGAGTTTTAGTTTTAATTTCAGTCAAAACATATGTAAGTATACATAATAGAGAACTGCAGTAGTTAGTAAGTAACTAATTACCTGTTCATCCACTAGTATTACATTCCCCATATTACTCTTAATTGCATATAATAATCCATTTTCACTTCAATTTATCTAATATTTGCTGTTTAAACAGTGTGCTTGGATATAAATCAGATTTTCTTAAGACACACTGATCTGCATCTGAGTTAAAAAACAAAACAAAAACAAATGTAAACTATAGAATACATTTGCATATATTTAGAAAAAAAAAGAAAAATAATAACCAATAGTTGTTACTTAAACATCTCCCTCCATCGAAAATGAAAAATCTGTGACTTTTGGAGAGGTCACAAGTGCGCTGCACGCGGCAAACTTACTTTAAATCTCGCTATGCTCACCTTTTAAAATCTTACCGTTTCCTCCAATTGATGCGATGAATCCGTACAGCAGAGAGCTCCCCCGGCAGATGAGGAAGATAATCTATTGCATACTCGACCGCCTCTCATTTTAATGTAAAATCTGCAAACCTGTAAAGAAGGGCAGAAATGCTAAACCTTAACACAAGCGCCGCACTGGCTGCTCAATGTAAACATTAGCTGTACTTTTCAGACACTAGTAATAACGGATGCGCTTGAGGTGGCATCCTGTAACAGTATTGGCCAACATTTGGAGGAAAAAAAGAAAAAACGTTGGCCGCGCTTTCACACAAAACTTCACGGTTCTCTTTAGCATCATATTTTACACTGGCTCAGCGTGTCGGGCTATTTGGTGCCGCACGCATTTTAGAAAAGCCACATTGTTGCTAACGCTAGCCTTCTTTGCTCACCACAATGTTATAAGCAGGCCGACTATCATTTCCATTACGCTGCTAGCGCTAGCATATACATCTGCGCAACCTATATTTTGGAGATGTTTACCTACGCATCCAGTTGCAGAGCACAGTAGCAGATGGATGAGGCCTGTCACGCCTTCTTCTAACAGACTAGCTAGCTATCGTACGCATCCATTTCTGCGTGCCGTTTTCCAGTCGTTAGCCAGAGCCATTTTCACTGATGCTGAGCTGGGTGAGCGCTTACACTGTTCCCCCGTGAAATAAACGCCAACGGACTCCGCAGCAGCCTCCTCACCATTTAATTTACGGCCGTCTTTGCCGCCCTGGAGCTTTAGTCAAATATTTCGACGGCAGAGAAAAATTTGGACGGACGGTGGTAATATTTTTTGGGTAAAAGTGAGTGACGTGTGCTCCCCTAACATTGGTCCTTTCCGGCCCTTGTAATATTTCCGGGTAGCGGCAGCAGCGGGGCTCACGGTGCTTAGTTTAGGGCTCACAGGGGTTGCATGCATGCGGAGAGCAGCTTTTCCCCTGATGTTGATATTCAGGTCATTTGTGTCCTTTCCACCACCACACCCTAAAGTTTCGCGTGACATTTCACAAACATGCCCTTTTTGCATGTTGTTGCTGCAGGTTGAAAAACTTAACCCCGAGCTATTAGTAATATCTGCTGCCTCGGAGGCCTGCAGAAATACTGTATGTGTTATTGATAATTGCCTCGGAGTCTACATGCATCCTGCACGGACATATTCTGTGCTGTAAACTTTTTGTATGTGCAAAGAGAAAAGTCTCTGTCCATCCATCAGATGTTAATGGATTTAAAAAGTCATTAAGAGTTCATGCAGACATAAATAATGTTATTAAATGACTTGTCGGAATAAACGTTATGTTTCTACCCTTTTTCTCCTGTTACTAAAATCAGTTATTTGTTCTTTTAGTGGCCCTATCAGTTTTTTCAAACATAGTCATTGTTTTATGCAAATGCATTTGAAAGTTTTGTATTGACTGAAAGTATTACAAAGACAACATTTTGGTTGTTGAAACTGATACATTTCTCCTTTTTTTTTAAAGGATGCTTGTTTTTAATTTGTTGCCATCATGTTTACTGCATTTAATCTAACCTTCATTTAGCAACAGTGGGTCACACAGTATGTGAGCATTGTTTGACCCTTGGGTGAACATAGTCAGATGTCCACCCCTGGAAAGATTAGCAACTTAACATTTTCCACTTGTGAATAATCGTTCTTTCTGTTGGACTCCAAAAAGATTTGCAAATTGTGTGAAAATTGTCATGCCAAGATTATCATATTTAAATGGTCAAGACCAGAATACCTTCAAAACTTCTGCTTTTATAGAGATGCTTCCACATAGTGAGCACCTAATAGATAATAAAAGAAAAATGATAATAATGTGGATCTGTTAAGCAGGCCCTTGCACCTTCGTTCTGTCTTAATTCCTATTGAAGCACTACTTATGTGCTCTTTTATTATCTTTGATAAGCGCTGTATAAATGTTACGGCAAAGATGATTTCTACCCAGTCACCTCTTTTACGTTGTCCTCACAGATTGAAGAACTTTTATAAATATACAAAACTGAGAATTTGAATGCCCAAATTTACCACTAAATCAACAGTATAAATAAAAGGTAATAACAGTGTTGTGTGTTTGGTAATTGCAGGTTTTGTTGTACGAAAGTAAAAAACAACTTGAAATAAAATAGTTCAACATCAGACTAATCGTGAATATTTTTAGGCCTAACCTTCTCTGATTTGTTGTATTGCTCATAATGATCATGACAACAACTGTCTATCAAAGGCCCTTAAAGCCCAAGCTCTCATTCATTCCTCTATCATTAACACTCCTTACTCATTATGGTGTCAACTTAACATCGTTTCCAGGAAATAAACAATAAGATAAAATAGCATTTTCCTAGTCATCGTCTGATAGTGAGTAAAACTACCAGCCTTGGAAATCACCAGATAACAGCAATGAGACCCACCGTAATGCTTAGAAGAGAAACATCTCTGCATTCACTCTTTAAAAGAAAACACACTCCGTAAAAAGAAAATGAAAAAGATCTTTGACTACAATGAAATCATACTATTTGTTATGAGTTTGCTTCATGATGAACATTACTGTTGATGATCTTTTACTTGCAAGCCATTATAAACAGCTTTAATTAATAACTAACTGAAAGAATCTTCGGTTCTGAGCTCATCTTTTCGTTACTGGACCCTCCTGGTGGTGGAATTGGCTAACTGCAATGCCTTCAGTGTCTTTGCAGCAGGTAATGCTTAAACCAAACATAATATTTTTCTGTCATTTGTATACCTCCTCTAAAAATAGCTTCTGTATCAGCACGATGGCCGCCGCCTCCTGCTCTTTCATTTGGAACGTCTCAGTGCAATAAATGTATTCACGGGAGGTTTTAAAAATGAGCTGCATAGCTCTAACCTCACTGTGGGGATCCGGTCTGCCTGTGATATAACTCTGTGCCGAGATGCTCGAGAGTGGATTTCATTTAAAAGTACCATTGTCCACTCCCAGAAGCACTGTGTAGCCTTACGGCAGCTTATACAATATCTCACAGCTCAGAGAAATGGGATTTTTGCACAGTATGTGTGCTTACCAACCTATAGATGACTACATAGCTCTTTGTTCATATACTGTAGCTGCAGTCTGCCGTCTGAACTCTGATTCTGTGTTAATTTGCCTCATGAAATCTCTCTATACAGCAGCTGTTTTACAACTAACTGTTTCTGATTAAAGCATCCTTGTATGCACAGGATTTGTCACTGTGGTCTGCGTAAGTTAGACATATGTCAGTGTCAGAGTGATTCTTGGCCCAAACACAGAGCAAATAGGCCCTGCATCAGGCCACGTTTTCGCTGAGCAGTGTTTGACATCTTCTCAAGATTTGACTTGGACTGTACTGGATTTATCTGAAAAATATGCAGCTTTACAGAATGGGAGATTTGGTTCATTTTTTTTAACCAGCTAGTTGTTTGTTTTTGTTTACAAAGAGTATACATTTACAAAGATTACATCACTAACCAGTCATGCTAAACTAAAGTATTGTAAAGTATCTTGGTAATGGTTTATATCATATTATATTATATCAGTTTATATGATATTATATGATATTATAT
>CAJRST010038888.1:7696934-7708424 GCA_907169785.1 Menidia menidia
ATTATATTATATTATATTATATTATATTATATTATATTATATTATATTATATCCCAAACATGCATCTCTGTGAAATGTGAAAATGTGACACCATTTTGTTACAATGTTCATAGGCGTCTTTTGAAAAGATTTAGTGTTTAACGGAATGTATGTATCTTTAAAGTCATCCGTGTCATATTAGCTGTGACGGTGAAAGCTTTGCCAAAGGCAGGCATACAAGCCGACATCACCTGGCACTTGGACTGACAGCTGTCTAAATAAAACCTTTCAAATTTCGGTCAAAGATGAAGGTGTGCATTTACTTCCTTGAAAGAAATGTAAATTTCTGATACGTATGATAAGAAAATATGTTTCTGATATTCATACCAGTCCAATTCCAGGTAAGATCTGTGTCATTGTTCTTTATTCACTAAATTTGCTCCACTTCATTTGAATGGTTTAATGCACTGAAGTCAGACAAAAATGCAAATTTCTTCCTATGTATTTTTAAGGAAATGTTTTCTTTTTAACTAGTTTTCACAATTTTGTTGACAAATCAAAAATCACTAGGTCATTTCCAAGTAGCAAAAGGCATTCTTCAAACATGATGCTTTTAAATGAAAATTTGATTGAAATCACAATCACATAAGTCTTGATGCTGTTTTTGCTCATTTGTCAAGTAAATTTATACTGAATTAAATAAAATAAAAAAGATAAAGATTAAATATCTTAAGTTAGATAAAAAAGAAAAATAAACAACAATTTACTAGGTTTTAATTTGACATATTTTGACATATATATATACTCTTGCAACATGCTTTTTCAGATGAATGGGAAAATGTGTATGACTGCATGACAAAAAAAGCCTTTATTGGGAATAATCATTGTATAAAATATTTGAGCCGCTCTTGTTGTGGAGGATTAAATTAATAAATAACACACTTCTGAATGATAAACTCCTTATTTTACCTTAAATTATTATGAAACTGCACGTGTCACAAAACTCACACACACTTTAATAAATGACTAAACATTTTTCCCACCAACTTTATTATACAAATTTTCGTAATTCACTGCCGTATCCAAGGGGATCAATGCATTAAACAATAACAAAAGGGTCGTATTGACATTTTCAGGCATGAAAATAAATCCATTAAATGTCATTTCTGGACATGTTCCCTATCCATTTAAAGTGGCCTTTAAGTATCTCTCCTACTAAATTTCTTTAGAGATTTAATTTATCTCTCCCTCATAATGGTAAAAACAAACCATGTTCATTCATTTCACTCTGAGAAAAGATACCTGTTTTGTGTATTAGTTCCCCATGGTGAAAAAAAAGGAGCTGTAGCCATCTAGGAGGCTACAGCAATAAAAAGACAATAAAATGTTATGAATTTGGCACTGTACAATTCATTAATTACTAACACATAATTTTTTTTAAATCTTCAAATTAATGTCGAAGAGATCACTCAAAATATTCTGATTGTACTAGCTATACAAAATACAATACTTGCACAAATTAGATTAACCATTTATAAAATTGTGATAATGAGTTTAGATGGATATGGCTTGTGAGTTATTACAGACTTTGCTACAGACCTTTTGTGGCTCTATTAAAAAAAATCTAGTACAACTGTATGTCATCTGTCCTAATTCCCTGAAAAAAGACACTGCACTCAAACCTTTCAGGTTTCCCCTGGACCTCTGGTTTTCTCCCACCTGCGTAATAAACATTCATTCGAACATACAAACATTACGGCGCCATGGGTTTAGCCTGTACAACCCATGGCTAGTTAGTTGGTCAGGCTGCTGCAGAAGAGACAAAAGACTGTCTGTAGCCCATCCCAAACTCACCCCTCACTCCTTAACTGGCTGTCTACACATACATTTAGAAGGCTGCAGATTTTTTCAATACATGTTTTTTTGTTCCAGAGTGAAAACCTATGAAATCATTTGAGATTAACAAGTCATAAGGCTGATGTCTAGGCACACTACACACAGCTGGAAAAATGGCCATATAAGCATCCATGACCTTAAAATCCAGACATGCTGTCAATGCCTCTCAATGAAATGGAGCTGGCATGCATCGAGATTTGGAATGTTTTGATAAACTTTATGACCAGATGTATGAAAAACCAACTAGTCATGAGAATGCTAGTAATCTAAAAACAATAAACACTTAAATCCCACCAAGTAAAAGAACATCACATCATAAGATAATTGTTAATAATAACCATAACAGTTATAATAATCATTAATAATAACACTCCATCATATTTATAAACAACTACATTTAGCACTGTGTGTAGGAAGATTGTCCAAATGTAATCTGTGTTTCTGTTCTTCAGCTTTTCATCTCTGTTTCCTCCAACACATGACTGAACAAAAACCAAGCAGTTCCTTCCTTGATCTGTGTAAACATCTCTGATTTCGCTTGATAGAAAAAAAAAAAATCCTCGCAACGCAGTACCCTCCATTGATCAGTCACACTTTCAGCCGTGCTCATACTGAATGTAAACCTTAAGGACAGAACGCGTTAGCACGTCTGTATCTGGTGCAAATATCAGGGGATTGATTTGTGCAAAGTTTTGTCTCTGTGTTTCTCTTTGAACTGTGCTTAAATTGCTCTTGTTTTTTGTACACATTAATACTTAATACGTCATGACAATATCAACACAAAATCAATAGAAAGAGAGAGAATTTTATATGGACCACAGATATCACATACTACAGTATATAGGATAGGATAGCCCTTAGTATTGATAAGCGTTGTTATTGATGAAGATATTTTTTAAATGTTTTGAATCCTTTTTTAATTTTTTTTTTAAACTTATACTGGCTGAAGTGCACTATGATACAGCAAGGTCTTTGTCCTGAAGATGGGAAGGGCTTCCTCACCATCCGAGTCTCTCGCGGCACCCGGAGCCGCGCAGGGGAAGGCCTGGCGCTGCCCTCGCTCCTGAGGTGTCTGGCTTGCTGTGAAGCCAATCCTTTGACTGTACAAAACATCACCGACTTGTGTAATTTGCCACCTGGTGATAATAATTAAGTGGTGATTGTCAGACCAGCTTCCTCTGTGGTGTTTCTTTTGTATTTCCGAAATGGCTTTGAATGACAGTTGTGTAAGTGCAACCTCTGCGTCATGCTCCGTTGTCTTGTGCTCTGTAGAGAAACCCTTGCTCTTCGTAAACCACCTCTTTCAAGGTATGCTGAGACGCACGCTCTCCTTCCGTCTCTCGATTTTGTAAGTTTGTTGCAACATCTTCGAGTACTGTAAAATTCAATGGCTCTGATATATTTGGTAGTCCGCTATCTTTACAGCTAGGCCCTGATCTGTAACTGGGATCATTTGGGAAATCTCACCCCGAACGTGGTCTAATATCAGCTGACACTCCTGTAGCGTAACAGTGATCAAAGTGTGAGCTCCTCAGGTGAATTTAATCTAAGGTCACATGGAAAACTAGGCAACCCAGGCATCAGATTGTTAACGTGGGTACGTCCGCAGTTTAAATCAGGTGTGGAGTCCGTTCACCTTGTCCGCTCACTTACGGAGAAAGCAACAAGCTGGGCTCAGTCTCCCTGTGTCAGGACGAGGTTTGTTCGGCAGAGTGCGAGATCTCGGAAATCCTTAAACACAGGCACACAGGTCTTTTAGAGTCATCCTGTTAGCGGGGGGTTTCCTTAATCAGATCCAGTCTAATGCAGTAATGGCGGCCTCAGCCGAGCAATTCGACAGTCCAGGTAGTGGCTCGCTCTTCCGTTCTGCTATGAAATATTCCACGTGGTCCTCTGCCTTGTCAAACCTCTTTTTTTATATTTTCTGGTTTCCTATCTAATATGGCTCCTGAGTACTTTTTGAAAAACACATATAAAACTAAATCATGAACAGCTCCTCTGTGGGTTTTCTTTTCACATGTCCAGTCAGTCTTTCGAGTAATGGCACTGTTGTATATGGCAATATGGCAAATTCTGTTACAAAATATGGCTGATGCAGGCTATCACAAAAGAGGAAGAGTTGTTCCCCACCTAAATTTTACTTTCATAAGTTGTTATACTCAAGCTAATTTGATTACAAGAGAACACCAATTTGAATAGCCTAAACACATTATACTGTTACTATACTTCTAGTTTTATATTTTGTTATTATGTCTAATAGATAAATGCAAAAAGGTGACCTGTTCCCATTCAACTGATGGCCGTTCTCTAGGCACAAGCCTCACACTGTCACCTCATTCTTGCTCCCCGTCCTGATCCCCTGACTGCCCCCTCCGCTTCCCGCGGACCCCCCACCGCCCCCTCCCGGTATGAAATGTAGTTGCTCAATGGTGTTCTGCCTTTTTGCTGCAAAAGCCATCCTCCTGGCGCTGTGACCTCCTAGTGTTCCCGTTCCCATGACTACCCCCGCTCCAGGCATCTCCCCGGCCCAACCAACGCCCCCACTCATGTGCGATGTCATCGTCGTGTTCCTCTCCTGCTCTCGTCCAGACGTGGGATGAGAGTTCATCTTGATCATGTGGTGGCGGTCCAGGGAGGGCGTGGCGCAGACGTTCTGCTGGGACTGGGCCTTCTGCTGCCGGGGCAGCGTGGGGACACCCCCCCCTGTGTGCGCGTATGGATCCACGACCCCCATGCCGCCGACCCCCATCCTCTCCTCCAAATGGTCCGGGGACATGAGCAGCCGTTCCTGCCTCTCCTGCCTGTCTTGCGTCTTCCTGGTGAGGGTTTGCGTGTTGGAATTCTTGTTGGAGGCCGCCATGGCTTTGTAGTACTGGTGCTGTTGGTTCTTAGACAGGCGGGACAGGGTCCCGGTGTTGGCCGGGAGGTCTCCCGTGTTGAGCAGCTGATCGGTGGACTTGACCTTTCTCGGCTTGGACAGAGTTTCGTAGTTGGGATTATACTGCGGCTCCGGGGGATCCAGAGGGTAAGGATTGGGGGTGGGAGAGGCAGGCATACCAGAGGGTGGAGGCGGAATCCAAGGACGGACTGCGTGCCTTGGAAGGGTTCCTCTCCCACTGAGGGTGTAGTCTCCCCCCCAGTGGAGGTGATGCTGGGAGGACTGGAGAGCTGGCTGGGCTGTATGAGGTCTGCGCTTGGTGGTGCAGTAACCAGATGAGTACTCATCAAGACCTTTTTCTGGAAGCCAAACAACAGTTCTCTGAATTGTTTATCAAATTCAAAACAAGACAACAACACGAGTATATTACAAAGCATTCTGAGTTTTACGGCAAAGCCTCGAGAGTGTCACCATGCTTCGGTGCTTAAGAAAAAGCGTCAGAAAACGGCGCTGTGGGAAGAGTGAGAAGGTGTTTCATTTTTTAGAAACCACCACACTTACCGAGGCGTTTCAGTGAGGAGTATCTGTTGAGCTCAGGCTTGGTGGCGCTCTCATAGGATGGTGGCAGCTGGGCCAGGTTGTGTAAGGAGTGGTGGAAGGAGGGCTGGGATTTGGTGTTGTTGTGCTTACTGGAGAGCAGGGTGCCTCCAGCTGCCAGCTGAGCATTGTTCATGCGAGGGGTGCGTTCTACAGAGACCACAGGAGGAAAACAACTGTGTGTTAAATGAGATTTGCTCCTCTGGATATGTACCGCGCCGCACGTCGCAGGGTGTGAATCCACTAACGCTCACCGAAGCAGGATTCATCTTGCTTTTCAACACTGACACAAGCAACCGGAGCTATGATAATCATTATCATTGTTGACATGAATGAGTCTCCTTTTTAGCTCAAAACATAAGTGAATGATGTAAATTAAGAATTACTGTGATTACATGTAATTTACATGGAGGCTCCGATTCGAGCAGCTGCCTTACCGATGGTTGCGGTGTGTTTGGGGCTGGAGCCTGACGAGTGGATGAAATTGTGCTGCAGATTGCCCACTGTAAGTCAAAGGAAAATAAGATAATCAGCTCTCAAAATGGATGTCAGGCAGTTTCAAGCTGAATGACGCTTTAACAGAAAAAATAAATACTGAGACGTGGACATGTATGTGTTATCATCACTTAATCTTAATGTAATTATCTATACATTTAAGTACATTTAAATACTTTGATTTCAAAGCAGTGAAGTAATATCAACGCTTAGTCTGACAAATCTTGTTGTAGTGATGGGAATAAAATAAAAAAAGGAAAAACATAGTCAAATTCTTTTTAGCACACCACCACTGGGGATTCTTATCTTGTTCGTGTCGCATTTAGTCTCAAAGATACTGTATAGTGATATAGTGGTGAGGCCATAAAAAAAATCTTGCATCTACAGACAATGAGCAGAGCGTGCATCCGCATGCAAAAGATGCTGTTACTACAGCTCTGACTGTGCCGTGGAGTCTCACATCTGTTGTCCTTGCTGGGCAGTCCTGGGGCGTAAAGATTTTTAGGAGCCCTCCCTAGTGTGCCTTGTCCATCCCCTACAGCCAGAGCCACGCTGTTGTTTCGCTCATCCTGCTGGACCGGACTCGACTGGTGCCGCAACATGTCAACAAGGGCTCTACCAGTCACATGCAAAAAGGAAAGCACAATGACCACAGTGTACTCCTCATCACAAAACCAGAATATTTTTGGTTATTTTCGTACCATTAATGTGTTTTCTGTTTGCCGAATCAGGTTTTGCTCCATTTGTCAAGATCGCCTTTCTATGTCTGGATAGTAGTGTAGGTATAATCGTACTTAAAAGGTAAATCAAGGTATTTATCATGGATCTACAGCTATCATCCTCCACAGCCAAGATAGAAAAGTGTAACCTGTATAACGAAAGCGCACATTCTAATTGCAGAGAGATAAGAGGGCACAGAGGGAATTAAAGCAACGGTGAATTCTGCAGCAGCTTCTTAATGAAGATCAAATATGTTTCAGCTGATGACTAATAACATTATTCTGAGCCCAGAATGTAGTCCTGAAAATACATCCTGAATACACAATTCATACACAGAATCGAGCAACAAATCCAGCAGTCAGACGTTATGAAAGAACAGAAAAGGAGGGGCTGGGCCTCACCTGGGCATATTCAGATCCCTCTGGTTAGCTTCCTGCTGGACCTTGTTGAACACCACCTTGATGCCCACGGCGACAGCCACCATGAACACCACCACACCTCCGATGACGAAGCCTGTGTTGTGACTCTGCTGCTTGAGCGGGTCAAAGTCTGGGTCGAGGCCGAGCTCCTCTGGAATGATCATGGCTTCTGTCTGTGGCTTGGCCCAGTCAGGAGAGTCATAGTTTTTACAGATGTCCTGCTCCAGTTGCCGTCTACGCTCTGGACAGCAGAAGCGGTAGTGGCAGGTTCCACAGCAGTAGATGAAGCTGTCCTTGGAGCAGTTGAACGCGCTGTCAAAGTGTCCCATCACGTCATAGTAACCCCGACATACATCCATCCAGGGGTCCATCATGCGTGGTGGAACTGGTGCTACCTTGGCTGCACCTAGGGGCGGTGCAAGGGCCTCTGATGAGGTGACATTCTTGGGGAACATTACCTGGGGCAGGGGTCTTGGAGGCGCCTCAAGAACTCCCTCCGAGGTTTCAGGTAGCTCCTCTGAGGTTTTGGGCCTGCCTCGGAGGGAAGCTGGCCTGATATTGGCCTGAACAGCGAGGAGCAGGAGAGAGGGGCTGGAGTCAGTGTCGGGCTGCTCGGTAAACGTTGTCCCTGAGCGGTCAGTGAGCTGAGGGGGGGTCTCCACAGCGGTGGTAAGTGGGACAGTGAGCAGGGAGAGCAGGGAGACAGCGAGGACTCTGAGATTGGTGGTGGGCGTCATTTTTACATGACTAAGACATCTATTTTCTGTTGTTGAGTCAATGCCGTTACAACGCTGTATCCGCTTTTGCAGTTTAACCCACTAAAATGCCGTGTGAAGGATTCATGTAGCATGTACAACCTACTGGATATTGATGATGTATCAGTAGTTTCAGTCAGTGATGCTTGCGTCTGGCTTTAGCATGTGTCAGTATTCGTATTGAGTAATAATGGCAGTAAACGCTCAAGAGGGATAAAAATCAGACCAGATCATAGAAATTTTTGTGTGTTTCTCGGTAGAAACAGTAGAAAAACAGTTTCAAAGGCCTTCCAAAAAGGAACTCTGAAACCACAATGACTTCATCTTCAGGCCTTGAATTAAATAAGAGGTAACACTAAAAGGGAAAATTTTAGTTTAACAACATCTATACATTTGATTTTGAATGCTTTGTCTTACAAAATCCATTTAATGAATAAACAAATATCAAATGCAAGCCTTACTTAAACATTTTTTTGTATCCACAGAGTCCACTAGAAATTAGTAGCGCGTTAGTTCAATAAAATATGGCCTCTCTGTACATTCCTGTGTTTATCGTGGCACTTGTAAGTTTAGCCTGTTTGCCTACTTTCTGCCTGGTTGTTTTCGGTTTGGCTTTGCGTACATTCAGAATGGGCACTTATTATTCCTGAAACAGATTATTCTCCGGTTGAGAAAAATGAATCAAATCAATATATCTTCATATCACGTGCTTTTCTGTCTGGAACAGACAGTTCTGTCCATTAATGCTCATGGTCTTTATCCTAACCAAATCCAGGCACTCATATATCGACACGTTATCCATCTAAATCTTATTCATTGCTGGATTATCTTGTATCGGTACTCGGCCGGCATGGGCCGTTCCTGTGACTGGGCTGTGAGTGATAATGAGAACAGCTCTGCTTATGTGCTAAAAGTCTGTAATAACAGAAAAATTAGGGGTAAGCATGAACTGAAAGAATTAATATGAGCCTGTAAAATATATCGCAAAACGAGGTCAATGCCATGGTTTTAGTCCGATTTTAGGCACATAATGTTACCCATGTCTGTCATCTGTATCCCTAATTAGTTATGAGATGAATGGCACATTGCTTCTGCGTGTGACAAGTCTCTGTTAGTAAAATTGTTCCTGATTCGTCTCCGGGGTTCAAAGACTATCAGTTTTGTTGAGAAATATGTAAATGTGTGAAGTTATTGTGTTGGAGGTGTTGGCAATAATAGACAGAGGCAGATCCGTCTCCCACAGAAATTATAATTGTATGTAATTATCAAAACGTCCCTATCTGTAGCTGAGAATGTAGGCACAGATGGGGAAGACAGAATGCTGAAATCACCAAGGGCTCCACTTGTTTCAGTTACATGCTCCTCTAACCTTCTGAGGAGAGTTCACTGGTGGAAAAATGAGAAACAAAAAGCAGGAGCTCCTCCACTGACTGTGGTTCCAGCAGAGATCTCCCACAGAATTTGTCTTTGTGTCCTTGTTACGAGATACCGCTCCTTTCCAGAACCGTCTTCGAGTTTGTGCCTATCAAACCAGGAATGCGTCGGCCAAATGTCGGCTGCAACACAAACGACAGACACGAGATTAGATGAAACCGTGCAACCCCTTCTTATCGCTCATTGACCCGTGTGTGCGCCCAATTTTGGGTGCACATGTGGACATCAATTGCACCGTGTGCACCGCAGGAAGCAGGGAGTGTGTGTTAGCGCATCGGTTTGCTTGAGGGACATTCTCCTTAAAAAGCCAATGATGGAGAGAAAGAGAGCAGAGGGATAAACGCAGGGTAAAATGATTTGAATGTGCAAAGAGATTGTGGCGAGCGGGAAGAGCCAGAGGTATGGATGCAGAGAAGACCATGAGTGGGAGGGCGGTGTGTGGGTGGCACAGAATCAAGTACATTTCTCCCAGCACTTACCCATACAACACATCACATCACACAAACAGCACAACCAAACAGACCTGAAAAATGCGGTCCATGCCGCACACAAGATCAGAGGCGTGCTAATCAAGACTGTACATCGGCTGCTTTTTAGAACAGGAAGCGCATGAAACTGTAGAACAGCCTTTGTGTGAGCGTGTGCATGTGGCAGACTACAGTCGGCATTCTGTAAACCGCCTTGTGGCAAGTCTCTGCCTCTTTCCTTTAGTCCTCTTGCTCCCTCCTTCCCCTCTTTTCTCCCTCGTTCTGCTTTTCTCTCTTTCTCAGATTCTGTGCGTGGGTTGAAGCAGCTAACTCTCTCAGAATAGCACTGCAGCTCTGTCTGTGTGTGAGTGAAAGAGGCAGTGAAAGAGAAGGGAGGCAGAATCGAATCTACACCCATTAGCCAAACCAGATTTCAAAGTCACATCTGCACATCTCTCGCTCAACAAGATGACTCGGATGCCTTGCACGATAATGTGGCGACGCTGCTTAAATTCCATTACCTCGACGACTGCACTCTGACTCCATTTACCTCCAAATATTAAAAGAAATGTGCATTTAAAACCCCATAACTATGGAGATTTCGACATTCGAAAGGCCATTGGAATGGCAGAAGGCCTGAGGTCTTACATTGTTGTATTTTCCAGCAAAGGAACACAACATATGGCTTCTTCTGTGGTTTTGAAGCAATGCAGCAGTGAAGACTGGAAGGGAACAAGGGATAAAGGGCGCACAAGTGTGAAGATGCAGCTCAGAGTTGCATGGCCAGTGGGGAGGAAGGAGGGGGCTATACTCCTGGATGTCCTAGTAATTATATGAAAGCAAATGACCCAGTCACCCTGATAGCAAGATTGTGTCAAGCCCTGTGCAAGGCTGGCCAGCATAAAAAAAAAAAAAAAAAATCAACAGGTGTTAGTAGGAAATGGAACAAAATGGCCACTTTTGCCTCTCACACTCACTTACACGCGCACACACACGGAGTTTGAATGCGTAATGCGGTGTGAATCCACAGTAAATCCCCAATACGTGGACGTAAATGGCAGTTATTTACAGTGGAAGGTGCTGAGCAGCGGCTGCTCCGGTCTTATCGGTGAATATGTGCTGCGCAATGCCTTTGCATCCGCCAAACGGGGTGGATGTCCACTCCTCAGACTATACTCTCCATCCCTCATTAGGTTAATAAGTTGCAACTTGCGACGAACAGGCGTTCGGGTTACGGACATGACTTGCATGTACCAGTGGGCTAGAGGTGCGTGGGTGTATCCGTGCCGGTGCGTGTTTGTGTGTGCGTGCATGCAGTCCGGCTGGATGTGTCGGTGTGTATTTGTGTGTGAGAGCTTCATTAGTTGTTTTAATATGTTCGGAATGGCGCACTGCGTTGGCAATTATCGATTAAAGTGACGGAAAACACATCTGGCCGGCATAAAGCCCGAGTGTGTGGATGTTTCTGTGGCGCAGCTCTCATCCAAGTGTTTGGTTTGAACAGCTGATGCCAAACTCAATTTTTCCATGCACACAGAAACACAACAACAAGCCTAAGTATCAATCGCCATCAATCAGCCGGTTATTTGCTAAGTGAAAATGCATTCAGGAAAGGTGCAGAATGTCGTGTCTTACCTGTGTGTTGCTCTGGGGTCTGATGCTGGGGAGCCTGCGCACTGTATATCTCAGCGGCTCTCAGATGGCAGCCTATTATTGAAGCAGAAGATGATGAGGACAGATTGAACTGCTGCTGGATCTGCCACCTGTTTTAAATGTCCGTGTTTTTCAGAAGTGACGCTGATCCCAGTCGCTCTTGTTGCATCTCCATCAGGCTATTGATAATCCAACAG
>CAJRST010038888.1:7708524-7935856 GCA_907169785.1 Menidia menidia
GGGGGGGTTTGGAGGATCGCGAGCTGGAGTCAAAAGAGGGGTGTTGAGCGGCGAGATGTTCTAAGATATTTAATCTGAAGGCTGCATTGGAAATTTCCGTTGGGCGCACAGCACAAGTTAGAGCAACTGTCCCGGAGAGAAGGCAAGATGCGCAGAAATGTCAAACGTGATCTCACAAAATTCAACTTTTTCAATCTAGAGCTCACGGTAGTTGTCTCTCTTCATCGTTTCCCAGCTCTATAGATTTGACCGCCTAACTGCGACTGGCCTCACGGAGTTCCGCCAGAGGGGGAGCGCTGTGATTGGTCCGTCAGACTGATGCTGGGCTTCAACTCCGGTCCTCTCCGTGCTGCTGCTGGTCATCAGGCCCATTCAACTGGTGGCGTTCATCCTCTCTCCTCCGTTTATAATCCCCCCCTTTTAACCGCGTGACCTCATATGCTTACATTTCATTCACAGCAGTTTCGGGATAACCGTACTGCCCCTTTCAGAGGCGCGCGCTTAAAGGTGGGGAGAGATCAGTGACTAAATAGTGACTAAAAACGAGAGACAAAAAAAAAAAAGTTGTTCAATGAAATCGTCCGGCGTTCAGAGGAAAACCTCCGAGATCCAAAGAGTGCGTGCGTAATTCTTTTTTTCTTTGTGTGTGCGCGCCAGAGGGAGAGGGAGAGAAAAGGAGAGACACGGTTGCCACAGCAACTGTGTCATTATGTTGGTGGCAATTATGAAAGCGATGAAAACGGGGAAGGGGAGAGGACTGGCGCAAAAGCTTTAACACTGGAGCGTGAACGAAACTGTCAATTAGACTCAGACCTACACTGACAATTCAGATCTCTTTTAGTTTAGGATGGGGAGGGAGGGGGGGGGTGGACAAGATACCTCAGGAAAGACTGATGGAGAGCTGATGCGAATTTAAGTTGGCGCTTGTTTTGTTTTTTTTTGTGCTTTTTTTTATTTAATCCACATTTCACTGCGTCGTCACGATCCTCGGATGAGGAGAAAATAAAAGAACCCTGGTTTAGTTTTTTTTTCACAGTGCAGTTCAATGAACTGAGCTCTCTTTAATGGGGGTTCAGCGGTTACACATCAGACAACCAGGATGAATCATGAGACACAGAAAGCAGGAAAAAAATAACTGCCTACAGACTCACAATGTAGCCTATATGAAAACATTCGCAGGGAAATCCAAGTCTAAGGGTTGGCTTTTTGCATTTGGTGGTACGCTCAAATAGGAGGTGGATGCCAGGTGGAAAAGGAGGCTCTTCCAAAATGGAGCTTGGGGAATGTATACAGGGTTGTGCTGAGCCCCAGGTGTCTAGGAAGGGCCTGATAATTACCTGCATGGCAGGCTGCTATTTCTACACAGGTGGGTGGGCTGCAGCAGAGGCCAGTGGAGCCCTTCATTAGAGCCTCCAGTGACGCTCTGCCGCTGCACTTTCACTCACTGGTTTGCTGGGGTGGATGCAATTAGTCCTCTCCTCATAATGGTTATTCCATCAGAACAGGAGACCACTATAAACAAAGTGCTATCTTATATCACCAAACAGTAAGAGCACCACACACACACACACACACACATATATGATCATATAGGCAAAGCAGGACTCGGTTTCCTTTTCACTTGTCGTATTTCAATGTTTTATTCATTTAAATAATTAAAAAAACGACACAAAATATCCAGTCTGGACTGAAACAGGGGGTTCAGACACACCTTCTCCATCAGAATTGAAACAGTGCTTCCTTGGGAAATGTGCCCCCCCACACACAGAGAGAGAGAGAACCCACCGGATTAGCCGACCGTGCAGAGACGGCTCCACAAACCCGCATGCCTTCCCCTGTGCCCACATAGCCAGGTACCTGAGCACATGCTGTGTTTGTAGAGAGACGGGGCCAGAGGTGGTTCACACCAGTTTGAGTAATACGGAGAACAGACGATTGATCTTCTTTTCTATTTGCTTTGAGAGAAAAAAATAAAAAAACTTGTTTGACAACCTACCCTGTTCCCTCACAGCCACTGATTTGCATCCTGACACACAAGCACAACACAGCTGAAATTTGGACATGTCAATTAAAAGCCTTTGAAAATCCTAGACAGTGAAACAACTGTAGAAAACAAAACCAAAAAAAAGAGAAAAAGAACTTCCTAAACTCCTTTGCTAACCCTTTCCATACCTTTACTGCTTTTAAAAGGTCATAATATGAAAAATACAATTTATAAAAGATTTTACGTCTGCACAAAAGCAGCAATGTTTCCTTCCAAATCATGACCCAGGCATACTGTAGCTTTTTCTGAGAATTTTTTCTTTTAGCTCAATTTGAAAACCTGCTCTTTATTAATACCCTCGTTCAAAGGCGTGAACAAGGCTGGCCGTGCAGTACACAGTACTGTCATGTCAGCATCTACCAAGAAGCACTTTAAGAAGAACTGATATCAAGTGTAAGAAGACAGGCTTTGTGTCTCTCTATCAGATATTAGAGGCTAGATTTTGCACAGTGAAAGCCTTTGTCTTTACCAAAGGAAAAATACAAGTTTTGACATGATTTATCAAAGGAAATTTCTATTTTTTTTTTAAAGAGAAACAGATATTTGTAATCATGTCTTCAGGTATGGAAATAATTAACAAACCTGTCATGTCGACAGGATGAGCCAAACTGGTGGCAAAAAAAAGGGTAAAAAAATGGACAATCTGGACTCAACAGTAGAAAGAGTCAGAAAAAGGGAACGAAAATTCAATATTTATATTTACACTCACTCAGTCACACACGCACACACACACACACACACACACAGACACAGACACACACTCACTGAGAATTTTGCTGAGACATTAAAGTCGCCTAAGCGCGCGCTTTTTATCTGCCTTCTTTTTCCCTGCTACATTATTAACGCTACTACTGCTATTGCTGCTGGTGGTGCTGGCCCCGTTGGCGCCGTTGCCCAGAGCCGCCGGTACGATCGCCGCACTGGGCCCCGCCCTCTTCGTGGGGTCACCTGCGTGCTTCTTTGGCTGTGGGCCGTCACTTGGCTCCTGAGGCGCCCCAGAGGTGCCGCCAGGTCCCCCCATGGCGTGGATTTCTGTGAGGAGACGGGCACGCGACTCGTATTCTGCATAGTCCTCTAACAATAAGCGCCCAGCCTCCTCATTCAGAGCCGACTCCGGGTTTGGGTGGATGAGAAGACACTTGATGGTCTGTCGGTGGATAAAAATATGAAAGGACGCAAACTTAATAACAGAGGTAATAACCGTTGAACTCAAAATGACGCAGATAATGGAAAAAATAAAAGATAATAAAAGGTGGACCTTACAAGTAAGACATGTCTGAGGCCGAGCTCTGCCTTCCAGTCCCTCTTCAGCACGTTGACACAGATCTCTCCCTTGTGACTCACGTTGGGGTGAAAAATCTTGGTCAGGAAATACCCCTTGGGTGGAACAGCAGGGAAGTCCTTCCCGAGGACCAGACGCATTCGGAAAATGCCACCAGCAAATGGAGTTCCCTCTGTCAAAGTATAAAGAATTCATCACACGAGCAGTCCGCCCTGTCTGTGCCAAACTCCATCCACAAAACAAGAGGGAGAAAATAAAATGCTGAATGCATAAACAACATAAACATAAAAGGCAGCATTCAAACCAAGGCAAAATACCTGGTTAATAAACTGATGAAAAGGCGGTGCAACGTGAAGGAGCTTAAAAAAATATGAATATTGGATTCATTCTAACAGTCTGAGGTGCAGGTCATTTTAATCTCTGTGTCGAGAGAGCTGTATGAATAAATAACAGCCATGTCAGAAATCGTCTTTTTGAGCCAAGAGTGTCCCCGTGGCACAGAAATCCTAATTCTGAGCCAAGAGTGTCCTCGTGGCGGGTGTCAGCTTGACATGACGCCACACCACAGCCCTTACCTGGCCCTTCAATGGACGTGTGAAGTTCTGTTATGTCTTCCTCGCTGGGATAAATCTTAATGCCCTCAGGTGGGTCTGCTGCCAAAGCTGAAACCTCTTTGTAGACCAAGCGAAGAACATGGGGGGGCAAATTCTCCACATTGGAGTTCTATGGAGAGAAAACAGCAGCTCAGCTCTCTGTCCGTAAAGTACGAGCACAAGCCTACTACAGATGACTGGCAAAAAATAGATATACAGTATTTCGGCTGGTAATTGCGAAAAGCTATACACACTTGTATATGTAAAACAACGTACATTGAAGAATTTAAGACAGTTCGATCTGACACCAGGTAAATATAGGGTCAGTCACACTGAAAAGGAATATTTCCTTTTTTTAAACTCAAGTTAGCCAACAACTTCTTAGCCCTTTCATTATTATTATCCATCTTAACTTGTTTTATGTCGTTGATCATGTCCTCATAAGACCAATTAGGGTTAGGGTTAGCTTGATGTGCCTGAGCTGTACGTTCACTACTGTGTTGCATCCTTCTGACAATTCAGGATTAGACAGTAAAGGAGTCTTTAAAAAAAAAAACTGTGAGTGTGGAGGGAATTTAGCGATAAATGTGACTTTAGTGGATATATTACCCAAACGGTAAACTTCCTCTTGTAAATCTGAAACCTAAAAGATGAGCCAAACCAGTGGGTTTACTGTTTAAAAGGATGCACCGTTCCTAGCAAAGAAAAACAGATATACTTAAATCTGTCTGGATCCTTCAGCCATGAGGGGAAACTACTGTGAGCATCTTTATGCTTCCTTCTCTCGCAGTGATGTTTTATCACTAACACGCACGAAGGTTTTCACATGCTTTGGGAGCAGGCAGCTGTTCTTTCTGTTCATAACAATCAAACTCCTATGAATAGATCGGGATGTTATGGATTACTCTTAAATTTGACCTATGAGGCTTCACTCCTTCGAACATTTCGAGTATCCACAGGAATCCAAAAACTTTTTAGTATGATTTACTCAGGGAAGCCTAGATAGGAAAGTCAGGCCGCAGTCATTTAAAATAACCAATAAGGTCCGTAAACGACCATCAAATCGATTGATAAGGTTAACTTTACATTACGGTTAGCATTTCAAACCTAGCTTCAATTAGTTAATGTCAAAGCTGCTCAGCGGTTTTAGAAATTGCGGTGTAGTGTTCGTGATAACTGAATGATTCACATGTAGATTGTAACTTTTAACAACTCCAGAAGATTTGCTGAATAGACACAACCTAAATAAAAATAAGTTTTAAAAAAACGACAGCTTTCGACGACTAAACATCGAATCGAGCTAGCAGCTACTCTCGTTAGCTGTTAGCAATAAGCTCGGTCATCTGTCTTACCATCTTCGTAATGGAGGTCTGCTAGGGCGGCGGATGTCTGTCTACTGTCAGATATAAGAAGTCTCTCCTGTAAATGCTTTAAAAACTATCTTATACAAATTTTGACCCGGTCTCACTGCTTACTGCTCTTTTTTTCTTTAGGTTGACACAGGAACAAAAATACGATACCAGTTTAACCTAGTACCACAGACCAATAGGAATGTTAGCGATGTGAAACGTCAGAAAATATTAACCAATCAGCATACGGCCTGCTCATTGCATCACGATCAGAAGCCCTATCAGCCACACACGATCAAATATATGACTGATACTAATCAGTTATTGGTCCTTTTAAAAAACTCATATCCGTGATCAAAACTGAGAGGATAGATCAAGACATTCGTCCAAGCAGAATATGAGAAAAATCTATTGGTTTGATGGGAGACGAATGATGCAAATATAAACAGGAATACAATTGTGGTGTTCAAATGGAAATAATAAAAAATAATTTGATTTCAAAACAGGAAAAAAGGCTAAACAAAACCATGCCTGAACATGACAAAGACATTATTTTAATAAAAGTGTAACATGGATGGTCTATCAAGAGGTTACATTTAAACTAAATATTTTGACTCTGTTAAAGACAGAAATTATTATTATTTAAATTATGGTGCATATCAACAAAGCAGAATCACAGATTGACTGATGTAATGATGTGGACCTCTCCTTTTTATTTTGATCAATCTAACAAAGAAAAAATAAGAGGTAATCCAAGCAAAATTAAATTTAGGTGCTCATAAAAATAAAATAATTTCAAAATAAAAAAACTCAAAAACAGTCAAAACAAATAGTCACAAATAATTACAGAGCGACTACAAAGGGATCAAAATAGACGGCACAATCAAAAAATGATCAACAATCATAGTAGAACATGATTTGAGAAACAATCCAAACCAAAGTTGGGAAGCAAATGTAAAGAGATGCCTTACAGATATTTTCAGTCATTCATGTATTAGCCTATCCTTTCTAATCCTTAATTTTCTTATCTATTAAGTTTCTTATCACAGTTTTATATCAATATTAAATTTGAGTATTTCTCAAATGTCTTTATGTGTTTTACTGTGCCGATGGTGCTGTGTTCGTTTGGATGCTTCTGAAAAAATATTTAAACTTTCCCCCTGTTAAATAGCATTGCAAAATCAGGAAGTTTCTAAATAACCCCTCTAAATAATTTGAAGAGCTTTAAAATGGAAAAGAACAAAAACATTCAGGGATATATACATTTTAAGACTGACAATATCCACAAACTGTATCTCCAGACACGGACCAGCAGGCCCAGAAACAGCTTTTTCCTCAGCGTCTGTGACCCAACTGAACTCTGTTCCCTGCTGACCCTATAAACCAATTCAACCACACCCGTCAAGTCCTCATTCCCTCACTGACCAAAGACCATCACCACAGCAATACTGCACTGTACTGGATGCACATTTCAGTCAATCTGTTTGCACAGTAGTATGTACTGAATAGTGAACCAGTTTAGTAAGATTAGATAACCACTGTGTATAATTGTTTAATTCTTACTTCTCCTGTATTTTTCTCGCTCCTTTATCAGCTGCTAATTTCCTTTATTGTAAATAATGCCATAGCTCATTTGTATACATGGTCACATCTGTGAACAGGATTTCATCTGCAAATATGCTAAAACCCTGCACATGCCACCTACATACACTATTTATGTTGCGTGCGGATTATTGCACATCTGGTTAGATGCTGAACTATATTTCTTTATTGAACATTTTTAATGACAATAAATCTGATTGTAATCTAACTGATCTGATCTTGCTGGTTTTCGCAACTGTTTTGGATCTCATCTGTATGTCATGACACATTTTACGGCATAATTTGCTTTGTAAAAACTTAGAGTATAATTTTTCAAGCGGTTTGATTGGTTAGGTTAGGATCAACTGAAGTGAGCTATCTTTTTTATGGTTCCTGACCCAAACCTCCAACTCGTTTCCTCCACTGTCCAACATGACTGCCAGCTTCCAGTCCTGCCATCAGGGGGCGCCACAACACACCCTCGTGGTTATTTGGATGCTGTTTGTGGACGTTCGAGCCCTTCGTGTTTAACCTAGAAGATTTATGTTTCTATAACGTGTATTTTCTACCATTTTATCGGGGACTTTTCAACCGAGCTGATAAAAGCCAAGGCTCTTTTGTCCAGTTGTGGGCGTGTTTAAATTGATTCGGGAGCGTGGCAGCCGCTCAAGAACAACAACACAAACAAAAACAACTGCTCCGCTTCCGGTTTCTGGATGTAGCTGTCAGACCCCAGCATCATATTAACTGGGAACTGCTTTATCAGCAGGTCGGGGACTGCGCCAGGTTATTTGGGATTGATAATAGTCCACTTTCCTGCTGTATTCCAACTCCCGGGCAGTTAAATAACACACACTGCTGGCAGCTGCGGGTAAGCGGACGCTAACTAGCATCTAGGGATGGCGGTCCGCCAGTTAGCTGTAGCATGGCGGCGCTTTGTTGACGTTACTTTTGCCGTGTCTTTGTGTCTTTAAAGTGTTAGTATGAGTGAAGGAGAGGTGTTTCATGAGAAGCAACGACTGGAGCTGTGTGCCATTCATGCTCTGAACAACGTGCTCCAGGAGCGGGTGTTTACCAAGGAGACAGCCGATGACATCTGTAAACGGTAAGGCGGCGTTCAGGTGCTCCCAGGTTTGATGCTGGCACACCAACCAGCTCATAACTCAGTGTTTTCCACAGCCTGGAAGCTGGCCTACCAAAAAAAAGAATAAATATGAACTAATGTGCTGAAATGTTGACTTAGTTCTGCCAAACAAACAGGCGGTGATTAGAAAGTTTGTTGTTGGTTTTCTATGCTTGTCCTCCATGTTTGTCGTGATATCATCATTTAAACTGGGTTTAAGACACTGTGCACAGATAGTTCTTCGTATAGAATGACTAGTGTGATGGGTATGACACAGGAAAGCTGTGGCTGGATTTGAAACTTGAAACAAAGCCTGATTTGGTTAGGCTCTTGGATCATGTTTTGCAGATAATATCTCTCTTTCTCTCTCCATCTGTGTTTCCCAATATAAACCTCAATGTTAACCATTGACTGAAGTGTAAATGCAAAAGGGTGATCATAACTATAATTGTAAGACTTATCCACAAATAGGTTTTGTTTACATGTTGTTTTTTGTATTTTTATGAACTATTCACAAACAATTTGTGGGCTCAGTTCAGAGACTGAAAACTCTATCTCTTCCGTTAGTGGTTTTACAGCTCAATGAAAAGGTGATTCAAGATGATTCTCAGGTATTGAAATTTGAAAGCATATACCGTACTTTGGAATATCTATTTATTCTATTTGTTTATTTGGAAAAGTGTTGCTACAGGTTTCTCTTCCTGTCTGGCAGGATGAGAGATTGTGCCGTGTAGTCGCAAGGATTTAACAAATTTCAATCCCTATTATGGATAAGAAATGCGCTATGGCAAAATAACTGTACAAAAGAGGCCCATTTTACTCCTTTATGAAAGGTTAACCAGCAGGAAATCGTTAAGGCCCCTGTGATTTAGGAGGAGGCAACTTGATCTGAAAAAATGGGGGAAAATCCGATTTCACAGATTATGTTCTGGACAAATGCAAAAACTGCCAACTCAGCCTTGCTACAAGCACTCCAAAAGACTCTCAGAAACGCCACGCATACCATGATTTTCTGTAAAAATGGATTTGCCACTTTTCAGAAAAGATCTCTGTTTTGAAATGTAGGCTAGTCCTTCTGGGGAAAATAGCATGGGAACTGTTTTGGTACAGAAAGTCGTTCTGTTTCATTTTCCATTTTTAGAGAGGGCCCTGTTTTAAATTTCCAGCCATCAACCAAATTGAACATGAGGGGAAGATGACTCACATTGTGGCTTTTGACAAACAAACTGTGTTTATTCAGAGGGGCAGTTATGACCAGAAAGCCAGGTCATTGAAGAGATGACGATCCTGAACGGCTGTGGAGCGAAGGTGCCTTTGCACCATTGATAACGGTTCCAAACTGGGCCATGGAAATGTCTGGAAATGTCATAGAACCTCAAATTCCTGATCTCTTTGCAGGCTGGCTCCACAGTGTGTCGTGAACCCCCATCGGTCAGTGTTAGGCACAGGGAACTACGATGTTAATGTCATTATGGCGGCCCTACAGAGCAGGGAGCTCGCTGCGGTCTGGTGGGACAAGCGGAGGTGAGTAGACGCCCTGAAGCCTGCATAGTGAGACAGTCTGAGCCGACGAACACACTCGCTTTTAAATCACATGTTCACATAAGCCACATGCTCAGCTGTAGGGATGACTGCTCACATACTTGCTCGATTACTACACCTGTTACCGGTTGGTTCCACCAGGGGGCACATCGGATGAATGAGACTGTAAAAAATCCCCCTATCAGCACGCAGATGACCGTCACTGTGCAGCTGCAACGATGCATCAGAAAGTCGTGGATTATCGCAGACTTTTGCTCCACGATGACCCCTTAGTGGCCACTCGCATGGCAGAATTAATATCTGAAGATGAGCTCAAAGTAACTGCTGAATATGTGACGCAGCCATGATAAGCAAGCAACATCTGTCATGAAAAACAAGTGTGCGCCCGCCCTGTTTTGATAGTAACGATGTAGCTGCTAAGCTGATCAGCCGCAGAATCTCTTGTCGTCACGCTGTAATAATCAAAAGACAAAGGCCTCCTGTTAAACTCCCAGAGAGAGCTATTTCCACCACACTGCTCCATTGTGTAAAGAATGCTGTGAATAAGAGGTTTGACTTTGTCCAACCACTTACCATCGACAGTTACACGTCTGTGAATGTGATGAGTACTGCTGTCTTTCTGCTTTTTCAAAAAAAAACAAACACAGGACGGTCGAGAGCCTTTGCACGTCGAAGGTCCAGGGCTTTATTCTTAACGTCCCCTCACGGGTATCTCTGGGAATCGTGTCCCTCCCCCTTCGCCGGCGGCACTGGCTCGCAGTTCGGCAAGTTAACGGACAGTACTACAACCTGGACTCCAAACTGAAGAGCCCCGTCTGCATCGGAGGAGATGCAGAGCTACGGTGAGAGTGAGCCCCTGGGCCCCGTTTCCAGGCTTTCACAAGCCGACCTTTGACCCCTGTGTGTGGGCCTGCAAAGAATATTACCAGGTCTTGGCTCATGTGCGCTGCTTGGACTCTGGCTCAGGGCAGTGAGTGAGTCATCCCCATTTGAGCGGTCACATGGGGGTTACTTCACTTGTTTGTGTGTGGACATGGCACTCGAGTAAAGCCCACTGTTTGAGTGCGTGTGCTCTTTTAACCGTTTCCCTTCTTTTGTCTTTGATGCTCCTGCAGTGCATTTCTCAGCGAGCAGCTTTCTCAGGACGTGGCAGAGATGCTCCTGGTTGTCCGACGCGAAGTGGAGGAGGACGGCTCGTGGCTGAACTCTGAAAACCCCATGAAGTGATACTGTTTCGAGGCATTGAGACAGAAAAACAAAACAAAAAACGTTCTGGACATTTTTTTAAACACCTCATCAAAGAAACATCTTCAGGGAATGCACTAAAATACATGTAATATCTATACAAACACACACAGGTAATCCCAAAGAGGCAGAAGTTTACTCCTGAAATGATGAAGGTTTTGATTGTAACAGTTTTTAAAGCTCTCCCTCTGGTTTGATCCCTGTCACTGCTCTTTCCATCCTTCTCCTGGAACATTTAGTTAGAGGGAGTAAAGCATTTACAGCGATGTAAGCAAGTTTTAACACTCAAGTCGTGACAAATTACTGAAAAGTTTATAGTTGTGTGTTGAAGCAACAGCTGCCTTCAGTGGCTTGAGACACCATCATCTCAGACTTAGATCGTTATGAACTCTACAATGGGTGGATGAAGATGTGTGGTTTAAGCAGCTGCTCCACCTCCCCCTTTATCTGTAACCTTCTATGCACTAAGTGTGTCTGTGCGAGCTCACACAGACACAGAAACCATGATGCCATCACCTGGGGTCGGTACAACAGAGCAGGCTTTGTGCTTAGTGAGGGCACAAGCAAGTGTGGTTCATTTCCTATTTCAATGCACCACTGTGGTACTTAATGCGAGACGAGGAGAGTTGAACCTTTTCCAGTTCAGTACTTGTTTTCAGTTCGCTCACCACTCAAAGGCCAGTGGATTCTTTTGGAAAACCAATTCAAAAAACGTATTCTCCCTGTCTAAAAACCTCTGGGCTTTCCTGACAAGTGGTGAAGAGATGATATAGACCCCAAGTGAAGGAAAATGGAAGAGTCTCCGCATTTAAATCCGATCCAGTGAAGCATAAACTCTGTTGTTGCAGCTGCTGATATTTAAAGTCCCCTTGCAGGAGTTAATCACCTGCTAAATTATACATAGTTGAAAGCAAGTGGAAGATCAGAGGGGTCGAATATTCAAATTAGCAAAAATCTTTTTTCTGCTATTTCAGAAGCGCACCGCTGGTTCGGCTTGGCAGGAGCCTCTCGGGGCCCCGGGCCAGGAGCTTATGTGTGCTGGCTTTTCATTTCATTGACTCCTCACAGGACGGCCGAAAAGCCCCATTAATCAAGTTGTCAAGATGGATTCTTTTATGTAGAAAATGGAGCATGTCTGACCTCACCTCTCTGAAACTGTAGGTGGCGCTGTGCGAATAGCTTAGGCCGAGGATGCATTAACACGGTTCAAATGGATTTTTTTTATGGTGAGGCGAGACTTTAAAACAAGATGGTAGTTTCACAGTGTGTTTTCGTCAAAGACACAGGGGCTAGTGGGCGCTTTTCCCCATAAAATGTCCTGAAATGTTTTATAGAGTTCACTTTTGCTGCAAAAATCCTAGACATAGTTTCAGGTTGAATATTTATTCCAGCATTACACTAGAAAGAAGGAGGCTATTGTCACAAGGGTATTCCATATATATCCCTGTAGGCCTTCGTTTCTCTTTTAGGTATCAGAAATGGGCAGTTTTTTTTTTTTTTTACATCCATGTTTCGATGGATGGTGCAAGCCATGTAAGTTGAGAGGCGGCATTGTGAGCCATGTGTTGCAGTGATTTCAGATGTTTGTGAAGCCAGAGAACCGAAAGTTAACCCTGGATGTTTTGAACCTGCTTGTGCGTACAGGCCCCAGTCGAGCCAGCCAGCTCTACCCAGTGTGTGGATATTCTTAGGTCCGTTTTTGTTTTTCTTTTTTGTTAACATCAGTATACAGTGGACCCTGTCGTACATCACACCGGACACCCATTTTCCTAATTGAGTGGTGTAGTTTAAAGAGAAACGAGGCTGTGAGGATTTAATGTTGATCATGACTGATGAATCCGAGTTCCAGTGTGTTTTCATCTCCGAGAAAATCTGCAGGAATGTACTCTGTCCTTAAAACATGCAAAAACACTGGTTTTGTGACTGTCTATGTTTGTATTTTTGTCTTGCCTGTTAAACTATGCATATTGAGGAGGCTCCAATCCACTCTAGTGACTAACTTACACCCAAACCGGTAGCTCAGAGACTCATGTCGATGCTTTATGATATATTAAATGTGGACATTTTGTTTAAAGTGTGGATTTTTTTTCTGCCAGATTTCTCAAGTGTGTACGTGTGCGCGTGTGTTATTGACATCAAATAGAATTTCAGAAACAATGAAGCCCAGTGTGAGGTTAATTGAAGTTATTTTTATTTCTATTAGACTCTCGAGTGTAAAAGGATGCCATTCAAAAGGAGCATTGATAGCCATACAAACTCAAATCAAGGGGTTAACAAGGTCAGTAGGCGAGGAAGGGGCATTTAATGAAATCTCAAACCGTACCATATATACACAAAACACCTTGGAGAGATCTCAGAAACCCAATGCTATACATAGTTTTTATTGCTTGTTACGGTAGAGCTACGGCAGCACCAGTAGCAAAGGTCATATTGCTATGCACCAGCTGTCATTGCATGGGAATTGTAGTTCTCCACTCCGAAGACTTGAGTGGCAGTTGTAGTTCTCGATTCAATCGTCAAACAGGGTCTTTGTAGCCCTCCGGTATTTCTTTTAAGAGCAAAGGTTCATGGTTATTGAGATATTATAGACAGTGAGATATACAGAGTACCGTAAGGTAATACAAGGAAAAATACAGAATTGCCACCTATAAAAAGTAATAAAAAAAATATACCAAGTGAAGGAACTGCATAACCACAGAAAGAAAATGTGCCATGTTGCTACGTGCCAGAGTTTGTTTTTTTCTTCTACACAATATTCATATAAAAACTTGAAAATAAATCAGTGGTACAGATACATGTAAGAATATAAAACTACAACGTAGTAGCGTCAATACCATCCTGACTTGCCTCATCACTGTTCACAGTTTACACAGAGTTTGGACAAACAAGGGGAAAGAAACAAGATCAAACACTTGGTTCATAGCTTTGCACAAACTGTCAGCATTATCACAGCTGGTTGTATAAGCAGTCCATTCAGAACTGTTTCTTTTAAGTGCTTTAAATAATAATATCCAGTGGTACTGACGTTACACACTTTAAATTCACACCTAGCATTCATTTTTTATTAGATTAGTTTCCTTTTCATCTCAGTAAAGTGTCCATTCATATGAAAACTAAACTTTTTTTTTGTTCTATACAATTTCTAACAAAAAAAATCAACGTGAATACAGGTTTCTTGAATGGGGGGGGTTGGGGTGTGATTGACTTCCCCCATAACCAGTCAGCATGCTGGGAGAGTACTGTACTTCCACAAAGCGTCAAAAGAGTCATCGGGAGACACGAGGAGATGGTCCGAAGTTTTATAGAGAGAGGAGAGAGAAGATGAATATCAATTAGTTGAGCATGTAGACAAAAGAGATTTGTTTCTCTTATCGATGTTACCTTTCAAAACTCCTTTAATTAAAATCAATATAAATCAGCTTTGAATGTGGTACCTTAGAGATTTTTTTCAGTCCAGATTTAGATTCACAATTTAAGTTGTTTATAAGCGACATGATTTTAAAAGTAGAGACATATGGTGTCAAGTTCAGCCCTATGCTGCATCACACGAACCACCATAAAAATCAGTAAGTCCTAAAATGAAATGATCATAGAGTTCGTCAAGATGCGCGTGTGTGTTCATTACCCGTTGACAACAAATCACACAAATGCCAGCGAAAACATTAGAAAAAGTTAGAAAAAGAACACTGTTGGATCTTGAATAAGTTCTTTTTATGATGCCACCAGTTGTTTGATGGTCATTTCAGTTACACACAACACAGAGCGGACAGAATCGGGTCACTTCCTGGTTGAGCTGAATAATAAATATCCCTTTGGTAGGGTTAGAAATCAGAAATACTTTGTAGAAGGGGGAAAATAATCATGCACATTACCAAAGAAGCATTCTTTTTACAACTCAACTATCACCTTCATGGAAGGCTTTTTTCCCTTTTTTTTTTAGGAGAATCAGAACTCACATTCCCTAAAATGTAATTATAGGTCATATTGCCTATATGAAAAATCAACATGTGGGTGTGTTGGGTGGAGGATGGGCAGATCTGAAGGTCAATGCATTCCAGAGCTTGCTCAATTAAAATGGATGGACATGCCTTCTCTGTCGTTGTTGCACGGCTCAAATTTTAATGTGCCAGTATTTAAGAAGTTGATTTTTTTTTTTTCAAAAATAGTGGTGTTGAACATTGATCTGTTTTGCTGAAAATGCACGTTAATACAAGCTTAATAACATTCTCATTATTAAAACAGCTTTGCTCCAGAACTAAAAAAAAGGAACTCCCGAGCAGACTTTGATCTTTTTTTAAAGAATTTGAACTGTTGTGAAAACAAACGGCCGAGCCGCAGCGAGGTTGGAGGCTTGCCGCCACGTGAGTCGGTTCGTTGCTGGTTATCAAAGCGAGCGTGAGCGCTAACGGTGACGGCAAAACGACACAGATCGCGATGGTGTCACAAGTACAGAGGAACTCACAGAGGGGGGTGGGGACTGCCTGTCAGTCAAGGGAAGGCTCTCATAGCCAGGGTTGCCATTGGAGGAAACGTTTGGAGTCCTGTATAGAGATAGAAAGAGACAAGGACAGTAGAGACAGGGAGAGGAGGAGCAGAAGATTAAGAAGAGAGGGAACCAGGGGTGAGACACATTGAGAAAGACAAAAGGGACAGGGGCCGTGGGATGACAGGACCCAAAGACAGGTAAAAAGGGAAGAGGGAAAGAGAGCGATTAGAAATAAGGTGTGGAAAAACGCAGCCCTCAGTAGAACTAGAAGGTATTAGTACTACTGGTACTCAAGCAAGGCTCTGTGAGCATCGGCAGCAGGCACACAGTCCACTCATGACTGACGCCTGGCAGGACTTCTGAAATAATATGCGGCTACATGCCTTTTGGACTGTTTCCCTGAGTCAACTTGTTTATCAGCTTAATGAAACCCAGAGAGCTTTTAAAGCAGATTCAATCTGGAGTGGACTGTCTTTCCACTGCTAACAGACTTACTGGCCTGTCTGGATTCTGTTTCGGTGTTAATAATGTTTCAGGGAGCAGCCAACCTGAGCAACTGGCATTAGCAAAAGAGGGGCAATAGTCCACGTTAGAGCCTGGATTCTTTAGAGGGGAGAAGAGTGAGAGAGGGAGAACTAAAGGGGAAGAATCATGACAAGGGAAGCAGCAGGACAGATCCTGAGAGATTTGCACACCACAGTGAGGAGACAGATGAGAGGAACGCGGCAGAGGGGTTTGTGTCGAGAAGGTGCGTGTTGGGGGGGTGGGGGGGTTACCTATTGTCAACCTGAGCCTCACATCGCCGGAATTTTTACGAGCGCAGCCTGGCCAATGACAACCTCCCCCCAGCACAGCAGTAGCGTGCTGCTGCTTAGGAGACAGGGCGCCATTTGAGACCAGATCTGTGAAACGTCCGAGCGGCCTACATTGTCTGTCCTGAGACACCCGACAGACGGATAGACAGACACACAGACAGACAGACAGACCTCTGGAGTTGTGTCTGTTTCTCTGCCTACTCTATAGCCCACGTTGACCTGTCTGTGTGTCTGTCTGTAATGCATGTGCTTAACCCTGCAGCTCTGCTGGTGTGGACTCACTCTATGTGCATATGTGTGGGCAGAGGTGTTTCCAGCTACCACTCAAACTGCCTACTCTGCAACTTCTAGTGTAAAGATGGGGGGGGGGTACACCTCATCCATCATCTATTGTGTAACATCAGTATGGCTGTGTGACAGTTTTGTGTTTTCAAGGGGAGGACATGTGACTGTAAACTGCATGTTTGTGCTGCAGTCTGTGGTGGTGTTTTCTAGGAACTAATCTGAGGGGGGCCACAGTGTAATGCTGCCTTTGGGTCCAGATGTAGACACAGAAACACAAGCTTGATGGCAGTAAAACTATATGTCAGAGAAAGATTTGTCCTCTTCAAACATCTGGGATGTTCTGTCTGTCTGTCTGTCTGTGTGTCTGAGTGTCTGTGTTACTCACGGGAGGGGCGGCGCGCTAGAAAAGGGGGGTGTCCACCCGGCCCCCGGGTAATTATAGAAGGGGGCCATGGCCCCTCGCTGAGACCCCGAGGACGCCTGTCTACGTGCCTGATGGGAGGTGAAGGGGTCCTCACTCTCGCTGTCCGAGTCATCGTACTCCTCTGATTCACTGTCGTCGTGCATGAAAGAGAGAAAAAACAGACACATTTTATTTATTATCTTGGTCCCGCATTAAATACAGTGCTGTCTCACAGTCTGGAGCCAGACTGTTCTGTAATCTTTTTAAATGGTGTTGTGTAATAGTTCTACAGAACGGCTGTTTTTTTTTCTTTCATTTTTTACTTCAGTCCTTGTAGCTGATCATTTTCTTTAAAAAAGTACTCATGATACTGACCAAAGGATCATCCAAGTGTAAAGAAGGAAGCACATTAAGAGCAGAACCATAACTGTACTTGCACATAAGAAACATTTTAGCGAAGGAGCTCATTCAATTTAGTCTCTGGGCTTTGAGGCTAACCAATCTATCACCTGAAACAGGACCAGAAAGAAGCATCTGGACCTTTAGTTGATCCATCAAAAAGCCACTGGGCATTGACATGTTCATGGGTCGGAACTTCATAGGACATATAAGGACTAAGACTCCCAGACAGACACTGTTAATGTGTATATATGCGGCAAAATTCTTGATATGTCTAAAAATGTTTATATTATTTTAATGATGTTTACTTGACTTGCGTTTAGGATTCTTTTCCTGTTCATGTTTCAAAACTCAGTCTGATGACACAACGCCCCCAGTAAAACTAAAAATATAAGCATCCAAGGTTTCAACATCAATTATAACCCACAAAAAAGAGACACGTCTAATCTTCTTCTGGCTTGCTGCAAAAGTACAACTTCTATGTGCACCAGCCTCTCTGTTCTGTGCATATTCAGGCATTTGATTCTAACATTTCCTGTCAATCGATGTAATAGTTTGCATCATTACATGTATTCTATTTTGTTTCTTGTCTCATTGCAGCCTTTCTGTCACTTCAGTCTGAATTTGTTGCTTTTTCTCTAGTGGGTTATGCTTTTTACTCACGGGACGGGCTCTCACCCTCCTGAGGTTCCTTGGTCAACTTAGCTATTTTTCCAGCTTTCAATTTTTGAATATCTGGACACAAATAATTCAAAGATATTGTACACAGATGCCGCTTACAACGGATGGACTACAGGATTTTTGGAGATAATACTTAAATATTAGAAATATCAAATATTATAACAACTTAAATATGAGAGATTATATGTAAATAAGTATCTTTGTGATTCAGTTTAATGTCATGTCAATATAAAAAATATCCTCTATAATTATGAGGAACAAAAAGAAATTAAATAGATGGGAATTGACATAAAGATACCCAAACCTCAATCCCTTAGTGGAGCCACGGCTCCCTTGAAAACTCCCCAGTATTTTCTGGGCAGTGAATTCCAGCTATCACTGTTCTGAATTTAGAAATGATATCGTAGCAGGGGAGGAACAGCTGCACATTCTTTATCATGGAATAAAAACATCCTTCCAAATACTGGGGATAAATATATTACCCTTGGTTAAACATCACCCTACAATGCATGCCAGATTTCTTTCCTGGGGGAGTTTATGGATCTGAAACGTTAGTGCTTTGGTTTGACGTTCCATTTGAATGATTTATTACAGCAGAGGGAGCAAAACATTCACCCCGCACATTTCTTTTACTAAAATCCATCTACAGAGAGGCATATGCACACACGGGCCTGCTGTTTCTCACCTGGGGAAGCTCCTCCAGGCACCAGGGAGAGAGCAGAGAATAGCTGTGAAGGCCAAAGCGGACAGGAAAGAGTAGAGGGAGAGGTAGAGCAGTCCCTCCATCCCATCGTAGCACAGGCCTTTTAGTGAGTCAATGTAGTCCTACAAAACGTTGCAGAAAAACAAAGACATAAGTCTACGGAAAAGAAGAGAAGCCTTGGCTGTAAAGTTCCTTTTTACTGCTCATTAGTTGCCTTGTTGAGGCCCCGGCAGTTAAGCAGAGCCACCAGCTGATGAAAGTTGCCCTCTGTGGAGTTGAGTATCTGTTGAACTTCCCTGAGTGATTTCTGCAAGCAACACAAAACTGCCGAATGTGAGCAAATCTCTGAAGAGACGGCTCCCTTGTAAGCACAAAGTGTTATTTTTTGTGCCCAAATGATTCACATACCTCAGCTTTGGGGAACTGCGGGAGGGCGTTTCTGTCCAGGCTGGAGAGATGTGTGTGAATGTTTGAGAGGGCCCTCTGAGACTGGGTCAGCAGCTAAATCCAACAAGGCAGTGGAGCTGTTATTTTGCATTATTGATCAAACGTACCGTTATTATGCAGACTGTGTAGCTGCTTGTGTTTGAATGTGAGGAAAACTCTGCATCACATCATTTAACCCTTTCACTAAAGGAAAGCGTGCGAGCCACACGGGCTCAGCACAGTGTTCCGATGTGTGTGACAGGCATCGCATTACCTGCTGGAACGGACTGTTCATGCGCCGGTTGCATGTCAGATAATAGTCCAGCACATCTGAATGATCAGCAGAACAGGAGCACACACAAAGTCAGCACAATAGAGAAAAAAACATTCATCTGTCTATCTATCACGTGTGCAGCCAACGTGGAAAATGACCAGCTCTTCCAGAAAGGGCTGCTGGACACTGATGTGGTACCTGAGCTGGTCCCCGTGTTGAACTGGGTGGAGTTGAGGACGAAGGAGTTTGGATCGGAGCAGAAGTCACTGAGTGCCTGGCAACGCAGTAAGAGTGACAGGGTGCAAGAGAGAGGATGACAGGACGAGAGGATGGCCAGATGGAGCCAAAGAGGGACGGAAAGAGAGAATGATCACAGGGGAAAATGTTAGTAGACACACTGACCGACTGACACACTTAGTTCTGCAGATATCTGACAGCAGAGTAAAACATGGTGGCGGATATCGACCCGCCCGCTTTCCATGAGATCATCAGCTCTCTGAACGCCGCGTTCCTCGCCAGGTCTGCACAAAGCAGAGCGTTCTGGCCTATTTTTGAAGAGGATGCAGCTCGGAGGTGCTGCACCCACCGTCACCCAGCTGGAAATCCCCCCACCAGCAGAGGGAGCGAGCGCCACACAGAGAGTCTGGAAAAGTAATGAGCCGTGGCAGGATGGAGTGGGCAGGCCCACAGCTGTCCCATTGTTTCCCTGTCAATGACCGGGGACAGAGCGGCTCTGTGTGGACCACAGGCTTTGGGACATCTCCCGCCAGCCCCACATAACAGTGAGACTCTTAAACTCACCAAAAAACCCTCTTCAAACGCATAAAAGAAGCGTCCTTCCCCTTACAGGGAGTGATCTCAGTTCATAACTTAAAAAACAACCTCCTCTGTTGGGGACAAAACATCGGGTCTTTTCTCTCAGTGAATGTCACAGTGTCAAAGGTTTCTTGATTGTTGAAAAAAGGAAACAACCCACTGGTGTCGTGTCATAGCAGTAATGGCCCAGCTGGACCTTTGCTCCTGTGAAATTGAATGGAACTTTCACAGGATTATGCTCTCACTTCTTTGCATGTTTTGTGTAAATACCAGAGTGGCAGCGGCTAAACACTGCTGCCAGCCTTCTCTGCTGACAGAAAGCTGTTTGTTTCCCCTCTCTTCCCGTCTCATTCCATCTCGAAAAGTGATCTCGAGATGCACTCTCTCCCTCTTCCTCTCCCCCGTCTCACTCTTGCTGAAAGACAACTCTCTTCTCCGTCTTTACTTCTCAAACGCCCCCAAACTCTCACATGTAAAAACACGCACTGCAGCACACACAAACACGCTTTGTTCGCAAACGTGCACACGCTCATTGAATCTTTAATCTCTGGCCTATTTTCCTGCCTATTTGGTCTTCTGCCATGACGGCAGAGTTCCCTAGGAGGCTGGTCTTTTCACAGTTTAGCACAATGGGCACAGAAATCACACGCTAACATGCACAGACTTCACACAGGCCTGCCATCAGGGGTCGGCCTTCTAAAGCTGTCTTCTCTCCCATTCACTTCCTACTCCCAGAGCTCTGGCATTGCTCACCACAGCAGTTTTTCTGGTTCTACTCACCACCACAGTGGCTGTCTCCAATCCCAGGGAGCCCCAGCTCAGGAAGAGAGCCAGCCATGCCAGCACGGTCATCCTGTAAGAAGGGAGGGGGGGGGCACAAACTGCTCAGCCAAGAGGACACCCTGACCATCATTCCAGGGTTGTATGGTAAGCGTCTGGAGATGGATGCATGTTTACTCACAGAATGAGCAGCCAGCGGGCTTGCTTAGCCAGTCCCAGCAGGATGAACAGACAAACTATGAGGTCGAGCAGTAGCAATAACACGTATGAGAGCCACCTGTAAAAGACAAATAACGCCACACAGAGCGGATGGACTGAAATTCTTTAGCAAAAATCTAATCTAAACAACTCAGACCCTCTTTTTTTGGTTTGTGTGTTGTTGCTCAAACACCCAGACCTTTTTTTTCACACACACTGCAGGCCATGTTAAACAAGTAACAACTGCCAAGCTGCCCCGAAAGCCTTCTATTTGAACATGGCAGTCAGAGAGGAACGCTTCACAGGTCTGTACGCCATGGGACAAATTCAATTTGAATGTTTTTTGGTGGAAAGTCTTCAAAACTCATCTCTCAGATGGTGCCTGGGGTGCAAGTATTACAGACCATCACCTACAATGTAACAAAATGTTAAAGGTTTGTGATTTCAAGCCCCCTCATGTAACCCTTCTGGTTCATGTGACAGACTTTTAATTTCCCCCACATGAAGTTCATCTTTAGAGAGATTGTCAGAAAAGTGGAGGTTCTTGCCGTCGAGGGTGGCATTGCGGATGTGTTCGTGGAGTGTATTATATAATAAACACAAAGTAAAATTTGCATGAAACAGTACATGCTTCAATAATCTTAATAGTGAAATTAGACCTCTCATGTGGCATGGAGTTGAGAGAAGCCTCTCCATGTGCTAAATCAAAGGGTGCCAGTGTCTTACCACATAACTACAAGGACAACAGTTATCGAAATCAACAACATTTGTGCATTGTTCTCTCTAATTTTAAGGTCCAAACTTGGCTTAAATTAAATAAAGACAAGCCTGAAAACACTGGGATATTCTAATACTGTACATATGACACAATGAGGCACCAGTTCTCACACATTCTTTTGTTTCATTATGTTCTCTCTACTACGTTTGATAGTTTCCTCCTGCTCCAGAATATTCTCCTTTAAAGAATCAATGAGATGTTCCTTGACACTTGTTTCTCTTTTATATGACTTTGTTATCATAAAACAAACTATTAACTAAATGAATGTTTTTCATGCATCCCCAACCAACATGAAACACGTTCCTCCTTTTTCATGTTGACGTTACACAACAGCTAACCCCTGAACCCCCCGTCTATCTGTGAGGGAACAAGCAGCTACACAGCCAGGCAGATCAACTGTAGGAGTACTTTGGTTTGGCAAGTTTTGTTTCTTTTTTTGTGCCCTTAATTAAAATGATTATTCTTGGGAAAACAAGCATTTGAGAAATTTCAGACTGGGGGTCTGGTTATTGTAAAGCATTTAGCAACAACTGGTCAATTTTCTCCACAGGGTTCAGGTTTCAATCTGAAAATGACTGAACGGCCTGGCTTACAAAGTATTGCAAAAGTGATCAGATTTTCCTCCAATTACCAAACAGGACAAAAGACTTATAAATCACTACTAAGACAGTACTTGGCTGAGAGGTTGAATCTGCATCTCCTCATGAACTCATTTGGTCTGAGCTAAAGGCAGCAGGAGAACATTATTTTGATTTTTATTCAAATGGTGCAGGGAGAGGCAAAGTAAGCAGGATTTCTACCAGAAAGTCTGTAAACATGAATGTCAGAAAATGACATCATTGAGTTGAGCTGTTTCCTCCTTAGTTAAGTGCATGTGTGTAGATTATGATGCCTGATGGCTTCATCTGGGATTAAATCAACTCATTATTTGCATTTTCCTGATGCAAAACTGCTAGAGGTGTCATACGATCATTATTTATGAGCTCATAGACAGAGGACTCAGGAGGAGTCCTCCTCTGGGCCTATTCAACCTCTTGCTGTTAATTACCACGGATGTCGTTTGTTTATGAGAGCACTTGTTTCTTAGTGGACAGCATCATCAAATCAACCAACGAAGAGGACAACCATCTTATAATCAAAGAAATGTATACTTGAACAAACCCATCTCAATTAACTCAGACAAAAAGCATTTCCCACAGGCCATAATATTTGTCTCTACCTCTTGCAGCAAAGGAAGGGAAGAAGCCTGGATGGGAGAATCTTTTTACAAAACAGTCAAAAGGATTTTGTAATCAGAGATCTTTTCGTTTAAGAAAATGCAGGTATGTTGGTGGATAGACGGAGAGAAAAATCAACTGCTATGCTTTAAGTTAAACTTAAAGCATTTAAAGAACACAAACAGCCTCCAATAGGGTTGACTCAAACTGAAAGGAATCTGCCACTGGCTTTTGTTAATGAGGCAGCAGGCCAATTCTGGGGGGCTTCTATTCTTCTACACTGATCCTTGAAATGTTAAACCCTGTCAAATCTGATATTAATCAGGGTGATACTTCATTCTAGATTTCCTGGAAAGAGCTATGTAGTTTAGAAGCAGCAATATGAACAGCGTACTTTTGCTTAAAATAAATGCTCCAGTGCAAAATGTTGCATTAATCATGAATTATTCATCTAAAACTGAAAACTGTATTATTCATATACGGTATGCTGTTTTGAATTATGTGCTGCCGGTAGACAGGGTCGACATTCCAACATATTCATCTGACAACACTGTCACTCCTCATTATAAGAAGCAGCCATTTAATCTCAATTTCTATTTATGTTGGAGGACATAAGCACTGAGTTTATAGGTGATCATCAAAAACTAATTAAAAGTTTCTCCTTCTAATCTGACAGATGCCCTCCCCACATGTCTAACTGTACAGCCTCACCTGTAGTCCTCATTGACCATCAGTGTGTTGGCCGCCCAGCCAGGTGAGAATGGGTTGGGCAATAAGCTGCTGGCAGGCACCACCGTGGGAGCTACGGAGGGTGGGACGGGTGTCAGGGGAATGATGGATGCCCCGCTGACACCGCTGTCGTTCCCCAGCCCTGCGTCTATGCTGGACCGAGCCAGGGAGATGGAGGAGAGGAGGTTGATGACGTTCTCGGATAACCTCCGACAGTTTCGTGTGGACACCAGAAAAGGTTTGCTGCCAGAAAACAACTCCTCCATTGAGTTCAGAGGGCCGGAGACAGAGAGCTGCAGTCCAGTAATTGTGTCTGAAATCTGGAAAGAGAGAAAGGGAGGGGAGTTAAGTGGGACAAAAACCGCGAAACAGACTCCATGACGCTCTTTATGCTTTTAGCATCACAGTTGGCAGGAATGGTTGCAATGCAGCGATAGAGAATGGATGCTAATGGTTGGCTCACAAAATCTATATAACAGCTGGAGGGTCAGTGGCCATATCCTGCATGTAACAAACTTTTACATCAAAGTGTTTAAAAAAACATTCCCAAATCTGATTTGTAGATATTTTAATAACTAAATTAAAGGTAGAGTCCTTACCTTAACTCTGAGCTTAGAAAGTCATAATTTCTACTGTTTAAAAAACACAGTACAGAAGTATGGCACGTTGAAATTTTGAATTAACATGAACAAACCTTTTGAAAAATATTACTGTATAATAATAAATCAGTAATAAACCCGCATTAAAGTTTTATGTAGATACCTCATATTTTTGTGTGTTTAATCTAAAAACATCACAAATATACAATAGGCTGCAAACTGTGGCCGACACTTACAGAAAGTGATCATGTGATCAACAGAAAGTTCCTTTAAGTCAAAACAAATTCAAACTCTAATGTTGCCATTTTTTTCTCTAAAATGCCTACGTATCTAATTTACTGGGTCCGCCCCTTCAAAAATCTTGTTTGAATTTGACCTGGTAAGACGTGAGCTTCTCTGATGTGATTGACACAGAGCTGAAGTGGTTTACTCGTCTCTACTGTTGGACATTTATCTGTCTGACACGAAAAACCGCTGTCCAACCACAAGGAAATCAATAACGCAGAAGCTTGCATCTGATTTTCTTCCTCTCTGGGTAAACCACATGTAAGAGTGAACACATCCTCCCTCTCCCTCACTCACACACTCATCTGAGCAGCGTGAAGCAGGGCAGACACGCTGCATGGCATTTTACGGAGAGAGTACCACTCACCAGCAGATCGATGGAAGCTAGCGTATAATTGGCTGTGAGAAGAGAGGAGGTCAACTGATACATCCCATCATTAGCCTCGCTGTTGCCATAGAAACCGATGCCAATGGCAACACTGCAAAGAGGGGGGGGAAAAGAAGCATGAGAACATTGTGGGAGGGTGAACATTTGACAGCAGGAGAGAGAAAGACGGGTAGAAGAGTAGATAACAGAGGCATAAATGTAATGTTTAATTCAGTGTGTATGTACATTCTAAATTAATGTGACAGAAGAAGACAGAGCAGGCCAGGATGTGATGTACGTGCTCTGGATGAGCATACCAACAGCGGAGCGCAGGACAGGGAATAAACAGATAATACGACAAAAATCTTAGCGCTAAGCTGCTGGGAGAAAAATATTCTAAACATTAAACATAGCGACACGTTTGCACAGTTTCCTGTTATTCAAATATTCAGATTAAGGCGTAGGCCAGATGTTCATCAAATCCCCTCAAACTAAAGAGGGATGGTATGACCCAATCTCCCACAAAGTATGTGACCCAGATTAGAAAGCACGGGGGAAAGGAGGAATGTGTGCCTGCGTCTGTATGTGCTTTGCATTTCAAACTGCTAAATGTGAACGTCTAAATGCGGGGCGGGAGGGGGGGTAAAACTTTCCACTTTCAGTCAAAGGCCACAATCAGAAGGCTCAGATTAATCATTTTTAAGAGGTTTGCAGCAACATATTTTTCTTATTCACAGAAAATTCTGATATTGAGAATAGAATTTGAAAAAGCAACTGTAACTAACACTACACGGCACTCCATGAGGGGGAGACATGAACCACTTCCTCTGCCTGCACTTTGTATAACATTACATCACTGAAATCAACACTGCAGCGCATTATGATCTGTGTGTACAATGCTTCAATAGCAGTGCAGGAAATGGAGAGGAACATAATAATAAACATTTCTGAAGTGGTAAAGTGCACTTAAATTTTTTGATATCACAGAGCGGTTGTGACTGTAGCTTAACAGTAGCTGAGCCCCCCCTCAGGAACTCAGGACTCACACTACTGATATGTAGCAGTGTATTAGACAGACGCCAAGCAGCATTTTCGTGTGGTGTACAGTGAACACGGTATGTGAACCTGACCAAAAAATTACAGCTGCTGTGAGCCTCACATACTCATGATGGTGTGGAAACATTTACATCTTTGCTGTTGTTAGCAGCGGTTGGGAGGCAAGAACTTAACAGGAGATAAAAAGCCACATGACGATGAAGGAGGTGATGGAGCTGACAGCTTGTGATTCACAGCAGCACTGCTGTTTGCACTTTCTTGACTAAGTTCATTTGGAGGATCTGTAACACTTTAACGGTCCTTCAGGCTTTTTTAGTTTGCTTTGTGAATAAAATCGGCTACATTTCTGAAATTAGCTGTCTTAATTTCATGTCTAATGGACAAGAAAAGGAAAATTGTATAAGCTCATATAATACAAACTTAGAAAAGCACACACTCCAACTGGACTAAGTGGACTGTGGAGCTTCCTGAAATTCCCAATCTGGAGTCAAATTTGCTAGCAATAAAATATCATAAACAAACTTTGTTTAACGATTAGCCTTTAGTCGTGAAGAACACCTGGCAACTGGACTGACAACCTCATTATAATTCACATATGTGAGGGAAAATCCCCACACAGCAATGGCCTACCATACGCTTGATAATGGAATAAATTGAGTAAAGACCCCCAGGATACTAAACAGAAGGAGCTAAACTAATTAAGGGTTGAATCAGGATTCCCTGACATGACATTTCAGGAGATAGGTTGACATCTTTATTAATTATAGCCAAATGGAGCTATCTCGTGCCGTCACTCAGTACCAGCAGCATCAATCTCATCCACGTGTTAACGTTAGCATTGATCTACACGCGCAGAGAAACTAAACCAAACAGGGATCCTCATTCTCTGTCCCATTCAGAGCCAGGTCTAGTACAGACACAGTCAACAACAGCTGTCTCTAGAGATAGAGTTTAAGTCGAAAATAAAGAGGAAGAAATGAGTAAAAAAGATTTCTGAAGGCCTCTTGAGTGACACATTCTTGTCTCCTCTCTTTGCGAGTTTGGACTGCGTGTTTCCTAGGATCTGTCACTGATCTGACTGGCTAAAGTTTTCCAGTGACAGATGGTGAAGGAACGATGGTTCATCCAGTCATCTGCCAAGTGTTTTAGTGTCTGCCCTTTCCCAGAAATTTTTGCAGATAATTTTCAACACTGTTGTTTGGAAGAAACCATTTGATGTGTCACATTAACAAATTTTGATGGAGCTTTAAACAAGTTGACTATAAGTGGAATTTTACACAGACTATACTTTGCTTTTTGTATGACATTTGCTGCTGGCCAACATGGTAACATGAACTGGCTCCTCCTAATGCTCCAGACTGTTTGTTTTTTTTAAACATGCAGGGTTAATAATGAATAAAGTTTCAGTCGTAGTTCATGCTGAGTGAAATTTACAATCCAAGCAAAAAAAAAATAAACTAAATAAAGTGAGGTAAGGGGTGTATTTCCCAAAGAAATAGATTGGCTAAAAACAGAGGAAATTGAGAATTCCTCCCACTTGATTTAGGCAAAACTTAGATAAATGAACCCATTCACAGGGTCCATATTGTATTTAGATTTAATCTTCCTCTGATTGTTGTTCTGTACTTCAACTTTGGGCTTTTGCTTGCAATAAATAATTTTTCCTTAACTAAATGATCTGAGCTGTACTTCAACATGTGCTCAGAAAACAGCATGTTTGTCATTAAATGTGATGATGTTTCCTCCATCTCACCAGCAAAGCGTGACAGCGGCAACCGCCATCCAAGTGACGCAGCAGATGCCTCGCCCCTTCTTCCCACTGTAACCGTGACCCGTGCTGCCATCTTCATCCTCCTCCTCCTCCTCTGATCCCTCACTCCGGTCGCCACGGTGACAGCAGCAGTAGTGTATGAGGAAGGATAGAATCACCAAGAGGGAGATAACAAGAGCGATGGCTGACACACTGGACAAAACCAGCAGAGTCTGGAAAGGAAAGAGGAAGTGGGAGAAGTAGTCAGTTGAGGAGTCAGTCGGTGTAAAAAAAGGCCTTTTAGATCCATTATTATCAGACCTAGTTCACATGGTGAAATGCCAAGTAACCCTATAGTGTCCCGCCCCCATAAAGAAGAGGAGATGGTGACTGCAAAAGTGTGAGCATGTAAATTATGCACTTCTCAGAGGCAGGAAAAACACTACTGCTCATGCACATGAACGAAAATGGAAAGGGACAAATCTAAGTCGGTTAACTTTATGTTCTTATTCATCAGCCACGCTCATCTCAAAAGCTTTGACCTATGAAACTGTGATGTTTCTCTGCACCATGATGGAATTTAATGACACTAAGCCATATCAGACTTTGCTTTTGATCGGGCTCCGTGTTATAGAGTCAACATTACTGAAATGCATTTTGCTCAGACACATTTCTGCTGTATTATCCTTCATCCATCTGCCCGTCTGTCACTCCCTACTCCTCCACCTTCTCTCTATCTCACCTCCTGCTCTTTGAAGCCCCTCCCCGTCGCTCCACTCCACCCATCCCGTTTCCCCACGTTCTCCCACTCTCATTCTATCCCCTACTATCCCGTCTCTTTCTTTCTATCCACACCACTGAATCTCTATTAATAATCTGTGACCTACTTAAATACATTCGCTGCCACTCTCTCCAGCTCCCACTCTTGCTCCGTTCGCCTTCCCTCTCTGCCCAGTTTTCTGTTCACCAACCTATTCGCATTACTCATTGCCTCTCTCCATGCACTTTCGCTCTCTTTTTTCTCTTTCTGTTCTGCAGGATAATGTGCGCTCTCCCTCCCCGCCCCACCTCCTCTTTGTACCGCAGAGAAGTCACAAACACTGTGAGACACGGCTTGCTGGAGCGTTTGTATGAGAGCCTGTTAGAAAAGAGGGATGAAACATCTCTTCTTACTGCAGACACAGCCCCATGCAGGACTGTGGAAACCTGCAAACTCATGTCAAAATTTCTAATACAGAACCATTTTCCATCGTCAAAAAAAACTGAGCAGCATATAAGGCCAGGTCAGGAAATGAAAAACAACTGCAAATGAGCTGAGAGGTAATTGCAGAGGAGGCTAGTGATATCCTCCTACAAAAAATCACACCTGTTAAATGAGCCTGGGAAAGTCTTTTAAAGATCCGTAAAAGTACCTGCCATGGCTCTGCAGGCTCTGAATATATTAATAAACTTAAGTACGATGTGGCACGTAACACGACTTAACTATATAAAACTATATTTGTGTATTGTTACGAAGCAAAGCGCCACAGGCATTGTCCAGTTTGGCAACTCGGGCTGAATCAGCGGCCATATTGTGGTATGAACACTGGTGGCACATGCCTCTTACCTGTTGGTACTCCCAGCTGTCGGGGACAAAGATGTTGTCCCTCATCTGCATGCTGAGGTCCAGCCGGGGCAGGGCGTGACACACTCTCACCCATATTGAAGGGGAATAGCTGGGTACCGTTGTCACGGCAGCCATTTTCTACTGCCAAAGGTACCCTCCTCCACCCTGTGGGGGGGGGGAGAGAGGAGAGAAGAACCAGGGTCTGAGTAAGAACCTGGAGGGAAGAAAAGGTGCAAGGAGGGGTGAAGGTTTTCCTGAGCATGCGGCTGAGCTGAAAGACAGAGAGGTAACGGCTGCACGCGCCATTAATGATGTGTACTCGAAATTCTGTCCAAAAGGGAATCACCAGATACCCATTGAAAAAAAAGTGTTGCATTTCTTCTTTCAATGCCTGAGTGCTGGCCCTAAATAACAACTGTCCAGGTTCTTTATATCCACGCATAAAAGGTGGCATTTTACAAATAGGATGGCTCTCTGTTCAGCCCAATTACATGTTGGGCCCCATGTGATTTCTTTTTACAGCAATAAGGATGTAGGTGAGGAGAAATCCCATTCACACAGTAATTAAAATAATTAGTTTGGTTCCAATTTGAATCTTGGTTGGGCCTTTCTGCCTTGAATTTACATGTTCTCGCCATGGCTTAATGACATCACCAAAAACATATGTGTAGGCAGTTTGGTGATTCTAATTTGATCCTTACAGAGTATACCTAAACTCTTGTCCAGCGGCATTTGGAATACCTCTAATATGAAGTGTGTCAATAAGCTGATTTATCAGCTATCAACAAAAATGCCTACCGCTTTCAGGTGTTTTTCTTATTTTTATCTCATATTCATTGAATTTTGATACTCTTAATCAGTATGACACAAAAGAATTGAAGATTAAAGCATTGTTGTGTTGTGTTGAGACCTCCAGTGTTAAACCCCCAGAGATTACATGACAGCAAATCAATGTCTCTCTCTTCAAGTCACAAAGAGGTCTGGGAATGAAAAGACTTGCATGGGCAGTAAACACAGGGTCCTTCAACATAAGTGTGTAGAAGACATTGTAGAAGAAGAAGAAGAAGAAGAAGAGGTTGACCGTCATGATCTGAATGATCTGTCTGTCATTCTGCATGTCTTAAAAAAGCCAGTCAAGTCAGAGAAAGGGGAAAGAAAGTAGGGTAAAAAAAGAAGGCAAATCTGGTTTCCCAAAAAAACACTGGAATCCTCATTACTCTAACAAAGCGGGACAGAAGGCAAGGCAGAGGCTTCTGATACCGGCCGCAGAGATTAAACGACCATCAGTGCTTTACTGTTTGGAGAGAAGCATTTTAAGACAGCTCAAGGAAGAACAGATACAACCATTCACAGCTACATCAAGTATAAAGGGTTTTAGAGCTCAGCTCAGTGCTGATATCGCAGGCAGATACAGCTCTGCAAACATAATGTCACACATTCTGAATTAAGTGCCTGTGTTGGATTTTAAAGTCTTTAAAGGCAGTAGTGATTCATTCAATACATAAAACTTCCAAACAGCCCAGTGCTCTACTTTAGAGACGCTTGACTCTGTCACTATTGATTCCTTGTGGCGTTCAATACCATGCCTGGTCAACAGTTTTGATTTTGTCACATCTCATATTCAGTGCCAAACAATCCAACCATTCATATTTGGGTCGGTTGTGTTCAAGAACAAGTCAGCAGCTCGCTCACAGACAGAACAGGGCTGCTGTAAGCCCATTACAATAAGCTTGTTCACCTTAATGGTTCCAACAGCCCAACTGTCACAAATCAAATCACTGCCAGCACTCCATTTCCCTTATTAAAACTGTGCTGGACATGGTGGTTTCAACATTACAGGACCTCCATCCATCCACCACTTCTCAGCGATTTAAACAACATGTGAGTACCCTGATGTTCTTTAAGCCTACAATCATTTATTTTCAGTGGAATCGTTAGATGAGTTTTTTCTTATGAGCTGTAAAGCAGCTCTGTGAGGGACAATTATCAGATTTGGAAAGCTTTGTAAAAGGCGCAGTAAACAATTAAGAGTGCAACTTGGTTGGTGTAATCAGAAGTGAGTGGGTCTACATGTTGGGGTTAAACCTGCCAGCAAAGTGGGTCAGCAAAGAAAAGCAAATCTCATGGTGGGTGACAATGGAGTGCTGTGTGATAAAAGCAAGAGATGACAGAAGCATTGACAGACAACAATAAATTAAAGCCTTAAAAAAACAGAATGTATATTCTTTTAATAAAAATAAAACAATCTTTCCATCTCATGCGAGGCTTACTCTGACATCACTTCTTGCACAACATTCATAGACACGAGACCAAAGAAATTCCCAGTTATAGGGTCAAAGTTCAGGTAAGACTCTCTTCCAACCCAAAAACTGGGGGGGATCCTAATGAGGTGCTGACAGAAATGAGGTGTGTGTGTAGGGGGGTGCTCCAGTCCTGGAGCAGCAGTTACTCAGCAGTTGTCACAGATAGGAAGCCTCAAGGTGACGTGATATCTCCTGTCAGCCCGTTATTACGCCTGCTACCATTGCATAACTGTAAGCAAATAAATTTGATTCGGAGCTGAGCCTGTGCAGAGAAAATAAAAAGAATAAGGAGGGAGACCAGGAGATAGAATGAACCCCCTGACTCTCACCTCACCATAATCTGAGAGAATGAATAAAATGAAAGCATGAAAGTACATCTGCCGCGTTACGCGTGCATGAAGCTCACACACAGCCGAGGATGAAACCACTTGCACGAAATGAGACTCCATGATGTCTGGATGTAAAGAAAAGAGCCATTTTGTGAGGCATCTAATGAGTACAAGGCTGAAGCATCTTCTGTCAGAAAGATTTAGGATCATCTTTAGCGCCTGAAAATCACCTGCACCTTTTCATTTTATGAGACATCACTGAATAACACCATAAAAATAATCTAGCACATTTGCTGCTTAAGTGATGCACGTTTCCAGTCTGACTCATAAAATCTGTTATAATTACTGCCTGACTTGTCGTCCAACAGCTTAACAACAACCTCAACAATTTATGTGGCATCATTACATCTTCGTGAAATCAGTCAGGAGAAATAAATGATCACATTTGCAAGCTTCCTTTATCTACAGTGTAAAAGCTGGACGAGACAAAAAGGATGCTTCTCATCTAAAATTCAGTCTTCACCTTGCATTCATCTGCAAAATGAATATTCTGCTCCAGTCAAATGGGTGCTGCTGACCGGGGGCAAGAGCGCATTGCCAAGTGTTCAGCATGACCCAAAGTTGAGGGGCTGAGAATGCGTCCACACTAACTGACCAGGCAGAGAGACCAGAACGAATCAGTCAGTGATTTTTCATTTCAAACGATCATCTTGATAGCTGTAATTGCAGTGCGAAATAATCACTGGATGCCATTGCTACATAATCTGATTATATACATTTTAAAAAGATCATAGGGATAGAAAACATTAGGAGTGATGGTTGGAATGAAAGACATGTCTCCCATTTGGCAGCACAGCACAATCATTTCATGAATTAATTCATTTAACTGAAATGAGGATGCACTGTAAATAGATGCACTGCAAGCACAGTGTATCATATTTCATTCGACTCATTGACCATTTATCTTTGCAGCCACATCCACCACGAAGCTATATCAACCAAAATAAGGATGAGTCTCTTACCTCCGTGGGCTGCACTGGGAGAATTCTCTCTCCTTCTTTCTCGTCTCTTTGCCGGGGTCCGTGAAATATTTACCCACTCAGATAGGTATACTGCCAGCTGTCAGCACTTGATGCTGTGGAAAAATCATCCTGAAAAAATGGTTCGGGTGCATGCCAAAAATATGTCAAATGAGGAGGGAAAGATAAGCTGGTAGCTGTAGCAGTTAGTGAAATATTAAATGGTCAATAATTGTGTGGTTATCTGGTGACAGCGGAGAGGTGCTTGTGTTGATGGATGGCAGCGGAGCTCTCAGCAAGCGCGAGTTGGTGAGAGAGAGGGAGGGATTAAGATTGAGGAGACACCCCTGAGGGATTCTTTATCGTTGCATTCAAGCCCTTCGTAGCTTAACGCCCAAGCGACTTCACAACATGGCAGTGACACGATATTGCCCAAAGATAATTAATCTGTTAACGCGGATTAGCAGGGTCTAACCCCTCGCTAAATTGGTTCCGGAGGCACACTTCTGCCGCCGACCCCCTCACAAACATCTACGCGCACCCACCAACCCAACCAATCTCTGCCCAGACTATCAGGCTGAACCCTTACCAGATTACCAAGGCTAAGAGTGAAAACGCAGAACTGCCCCCCTAACTGTGCGCGCTTAGTGATCGGGAGGGGAGATTTAAAAAATTCACTCACATGTTGGATGCGATACTGGGAACTCCTGCCCATAAGAGAGCTGAGAGGTGGAGATGCACTGAAAACTTAGCAAGAGAGGCATATAAGCACGCACAGATGAATTTGAGGAGGGGGGGTGGGGTGGGGGTTGGGGGGGATGCAGAGAATGGCAATGTGAAACACTGAGGTGGAAAAAAATGGGTTCCCAGGGAGTGATGCTGAGAGAAAGAGTTGGGTGGGAGCGAGATGGAGGGAACAATGAATAGAGAGGGGGGGGGACAGTGTGCAACGGGTCTGCAGGCAAAGGCTGTTTTCAGTGGAGGCTGCGGGACAGCATCAACACCTATTCGGTGACAGGCAAGCAGCAAAGCGCATGCAACAACTAGACAGAGGTGACAAGTGCACGGTGATGGAGATGCTGTCTGAGGGACTGGACAGAGAAGCGCAAACTGAAAACACAGTGGAGAACCACAGCGAGCTGGAGTAAAAAGAGCACAGTGTTTGTCTTGCTGTCAGAGAAAGGGGGGCAAAGGCAAGCTAGAGGAGAGGGAGGGGGTGGCGTTGGTTTTTCTGTGTCACTGAAAAGAGAGTGGGGGAAGGGAGATAATGCGAGCGAGAGAGCAAACAGTGGAGAACCAGGGAGCACACTCACTGACTCATATAGCCCGTGCTTAATGTATAAGTGTGTATGTATCTGAGAGGAAAATGGGGAAGAAGACAGAAAATCACATTATGCATGCACGAGTTGGGCTCAGGGAGCGTTTACACAGCCTCCGTGTGTCTGTGTTAGAGCACAGCATCGGCAGCATCCATCACAGCACGGGTAAAATATCACCACTCACAAAACCTAAGAGAGGCAATTCAATATTTAATCTCTAAGGCAAACTGGAGCTTAAAATAATTTGAAATAGAATACTACGTGATCATTCTTAGGGAGCATACAACATTCATATAAAGCTGATTGCATAAATCGTGGAGCGAGGACCTGCAAAGAGCTTCAGCTTTACAACAGAAACTATTCAAAACAAAACAAGAGCAAAAGCGGTTGGCCTCATCAGAAATTCATGTTCCCTATGTCTCTGTAGTGTGTGCACGTGCAGCATTTGTGTTGTGGTGAACAGGCAAAAGGTAAAAAAGGCAACAGATTGAAGCTGACCCAAATCATCTAGATTGGCTTATCAAATACAAAGACAGCCAAGTAGAAGACAAGCATAAATTCTGTCCTCCGGCCAGACAGTTTTTAACCCTTTCACAATTATTCAGATTACTGATTTTTTTGTTGTTGTCTTATTTTATGGCTTTGGGAAACATTTTGAGAGTTGTTGTGCTTAATGTAACCTGGCTGACTGACGCAGACCCTGAAAATGTCTACTAACTTCTCATCTCAGCTCCAGCTTTAATGCATCCATCAAAGAATGCCAGGAAATGGACAGAAGATCTGAGAGAGCCGTGTTTAAATGGATGCATCTTTTGTATCAGGCTTGTTTATTGATTGACAGCAGTAAACCTGCATGTATGTATGTTTGCATGACTTCATCATCGAAGACTTACAGTACACAAAGTTTCATAAAAGTCTTCGACTCTGGAGCCACCCATGGCACAAAGGTGTAAAGTATTAACTGGCAGACGGCCAAAATTCAACCCTTTCCCCACTTTCAGGTCCCCCACCCCTTCAAAAATCCTCTCCCCATCTGCGCCCTCTACCTTGGCCAGAGTGAGGTGGTAGCGTGGGTTGTAGGAGTGTCTGTGGAGCAGGCCCTCGCTCCTGTAAGCCTCCTGCAGGCCGCTGTTAAGCTCCTGAAGGCGAAGCTGAGGTTGGGGGTCCAAGTACAGCACTTTGCCCCCGAAATGCTTCAGCTTCACGGGAAAGTTCACAGCCACGGGCGGGTTGCGATCCAAATGGGCGAACTGGCGGAGGATCTCCCCGGCGGCCGCCACCTGAGCTGGGCCGGAAAGCACCAGGAGGCACAGGGTGATGTGGAGCTTGGAGGCTTTATGCCAGTGAGGAGCAGAGGAGGGCAGGAGGGCGGTGAGCTCCTCCTGCAGCTGCTGGAAGCAGGAGAGGATGGCAGGAGTGTTGGCCCTAAAGGTGACGAAGTGTGTTGGTGATTTTTTAGGGGGGCGTCCATCTCGTTTCTCCTCTACCTGCTCCAGAGCTGGATTCTGGCTCATCTGTAAGGCGAGCATTAAGAAGAACCCTGTCAAGCATGCACCCGAATAGCAAGGATGTAGATCGGGGTAGGATTTGTCATACACACCAGAGTGCTTTTTTTGCCCTCCAAGGTCTCCTCCCATTCGGCCCATGTTTCCTCTTCACCTGCATATTCTCCAGCTGAATCATCTTGCTGTGCTGAGCTTTGCTCTGTTGGAGCCTCATGTCTAAATGAAACAGGTCATAAAATCCAATGTAAAACAACGTCATTCCAAACGGAGAAAAAAGGGGATGCGGTTAGCTATCTCCATTTATCATGCAAAACTATATCTGACCTCTGTAGGAGTGCATTCATGCCTTACTGCTCATCCTTAATGGTTGATAAATGGTGGTTTAAAAGCTGTCGTCTGGACAGTAAAACACATCTGACTTAAACCCTCACGTCTCACTATATTTATCTTTTTTTTAGTTTTTAAGATATAATGAATCGAAGAAAACAGGGGTAATTTTCTTAGCTCTGGGTTGTAAAAGACTGAAGATGAACATAAACAGCAGACCTATCCGCAGCCTCCTCTGCAACATGTGCTCGGTGAGGCTTCTCAGAGGCATTTCCTCCACACTCCGGAGTGGCATTTGTGGAGCCACAGGTGTTAATAATATTCTCATTCATCTCGTCTTCCTCCAGATGTGTGTCCTCGCTGTGAGCACAGTCCTCTGTTTCACCCACGTCCCGCCCACCAACAGCAGCTGCCTGCTCTTGCTCTCGGTTTATTTCTTCTGAAAGAAATGGTTATATTCAGTCAAATAATATATATTAAACACAGTGATGCAGAAATTAACAGTCCACTCTAACCCTTTAATTCCTCCTCCCTTCCAAAGGGGGGAGCCAGAGATTGACCGGTGGAGCCAAAAACCCTGTCAGTCCTGCTGTGGCGATCCCAGACGCGGTGTCCTCTGTGGGAGAAGTACTGGATCCTGTGTCTGGGCAGGGCTAACTCAACAGAGTAATCACAGTCACGAGGGTTGATTTCCCAGTTGAAGTCACAGAAGGGCCGTTCCAGCACACCAAGGAAGCGATCCACATAGCCCACTATAAATTCCGATGCGTCCACCGATGGGTCCCACAGGATCCGAGAGATCACGTCATCCGCCGTGCGCATACGGGGCTTTTTGTTCACCTCTGCCCAGCCATTTCAATGCAAAGAATCAAAACAGAAATTATTAGTAGCAATTTCTTTTAAAAGAGAGTTGTCATTATTAGAAGACGTCCTAGGTTAGGGTAAGGAGTTACCGCTTTCTTCATCATGTTTTGGCTTTGCAGCTTTGTTTGCACTTCCTTTTTTCTTCTTATGTTTTTCCATCTTCTCTCCATCCTGTTTGTCATCCCTGTCAGGAGGTATGGCCCCTGAATCATCCAGTGATGGGTTGCTGAGAAATTAGAGTAAAGGCAGTGAAAAAAATGTCAAATCATTAAATGACTAATGACATTAACTCTAGTCTAATAAGTCTCATCTGTGGAAGACATTTATCCCACATTTTTATCTGAATCTAATTACAGCTTAGAAACACTGAGTACACAGTCACTTTTAATTTTAAAAAGTTCATTTTAGTTCCATTAAAGTTCAGTACATCCAAAAACACTCAGACTTTCAGTGTCTTTCTATTGCATGTGGCGAAAAGGATGAGGTGAGCAAACCTGTGAGATAAACGGCATCGGTGGCCAAAGTGACACTTTGACATCATAAAAAACTGGCACACCTTGGCTCGTTCCTCGTTCGGTTTTTCAGACTCTGAAGAACAGAAGAGCACCATGTTAGGAAGGGAAAATGTGTTTCGTGAGCTGTGGGGTGCCTGTCTGTCACAAACATGCAGTAATTTCTGACAGTAACTCTAAGATCTGGACTCTACAGGCAGAACACAAAGAGAAATTTGCTGGAAACACCAATGTGAAAGGAGGTAATCGCCAGGTCTGAACAAGCTCCACAACATTGTTTCTCTGATGTCCCTCTCTATAACTGTTTCATATCACGTGGACAACAGTGAAGGATTGGAGAGATCTTATATAACACATTCATACAAGGCATATGCTGTCTAACAGGTGGACATGAATCAACACAGGAGACTGAAATGTGGGGAAGAGGTTAGGGTGTGGTTGTCTTAACACAACACACCCAGTCATACCATCTAAAATCAGAAGAAATGAAAAGCTGTGACCCTTGGCCCGGACACTTATATCGTCTTGTCTGAGATGACTGGTGTCCCTGAACCGCTTACAGAATTAGCAAGTTGTGAGAAAATGTTTGAAGTTTGAGTTCTGTGGAAAGATTTTTTCTCAATTAAATTCCAGTGATAAATGTAGGAGTATAAGCAGACAGTTTTCACTTGTGAATCATTTAACTTTTTAAAGCCTTTCCGGAAGAGTATTCCAGCAGGGTGTGAAGAATTTTGGCTACAAGCCATTACAAGCCTCATTCAACTCCCCGTTTCTATGAAAGGGGCCCACGTCTTGCGATACCGTAACTTACAAGAGCTCAGATTGCTAATAGGCACACAGGGAAGTTTTGCAGACTGCTAAACGTCTAGAAAGGCTGGCTGAATTCCAGCTGCTTCTTAACATGGTGTGGGGTGGTTTGTTATAAAAATGATGGATAACATTTCATTCTGATAACATTCAATTTGTGATAAGAAATGATTGAGCAAGTTATTTTTTTCATCATTATCTTTAGATAGTCACGTGTGTGTCATGTGTTTAAGGTCTCGTTGCTCACTTTTAAAGATTGTAACTAATTTGCATTACCTAATTTAACAGATATTGTGTACAACCCAGATTCTTAAAAGAAGTTAATAGCTGATCTTGCTCTAGCGTGTTTCTTTTTTCAAATCTGTGGAGCTTAAAATTTCTATTAATTTTTTATTTTACTGTCTTTAAAGATTATTGTTTCTAATCAATGTGTTATTGATTGTATGCTTTATTTATCGTTAAGCTGCTGTTGTTTTTATCTATTTACAAACTAAATATCGTCTCAGAATAAATCAAACTGTAACTGATTCCCCTCCTGGGACGTCCTGGGTGTCTTTACCTGTACTGGACTCGGTTGGTGCTCCTTTTTGTGGATCCAGCGTGTCGGCCAGGCTGGTGGGTGTCTGGAGGGTCCCATCTCCATCTCTCTGGTCCTCTGCTGAGCCTGATGAAGGTTTTGAACCATCTGAAGCCATGTTCAGACACTTTCTGTCACTGTAGTGTTCTATTTGACCGTATTGGACCTGCCAGAGTGAGAGATAAGACATTAGCGAGGTAAATACAGGTATTGTCCGGTATTCAGGAAGTGGCTAGAAAGCGGTCCACAATGTAATAAACATGTCGTAATTCACGTCTCTAGTGAGTAATAGTTGTTACATTAAGTTATTTGTTAAGCATTTAACTTAAATCTAATTGAAATATATACATAAAGCATGCATGCTTAAAGGTAACAAGGAAAACGCGTCTAACTTTCAAGAGCCTTTGACCTGTTGTTTGTTGCCATGGAAGGCATTCTGGGTAATGTAGTCGCAAAACCCCTTTAGTTAAAACATTCGTTGAGTGTGCAAATAAAGCTAGATATTAGCAAGAAAAACAAAGTAAATTCTGTCATTTACATATTTCAACTGTAGATACTTTGTGCTCAGCCGCTGAAATGTAAAGAAAATGCCGTGGTTGTAGTGGCCAGGCGTCAGTTGTTCTCCAGCGCGTGACCCTACGTCATCATGTGACACATCTGTTGTTGTTAGCTAGCAGCTCCTTAGCAGGGAGGAAGAGAGCAGTGGAAACCTTGGGTTTTGCTCCTTTAGAATAATGTTTTTCGTAAAAAGGACTGCATCAATATACTTTAGCGTTGTTTTTATCCGACACTTTTGTTTCTAAACAATATGAAACTCCTGTGAAGTAGCATTGAGCACCTGTCATTTGAATTTTGCTTTACGCTAAAGGTAAGACTCACTGTCTCTTTAAATGACCATGTATAAAGCATATGTTAATGCTACACGTTGGCCAAACACAAATGTATAATGCTGACCACGTATTTACTAAATCACTCATATCCAGTCAAATGTACATGTGGATAAAACTTGTTCTCTTTAACAGATGAATGCTCTGGTTGCTTTGTGTCACTTCTGCGAGCTCCATGGCCCTCGTACACTTTTCTGTACCGAGGCAGTACACCCTCCATCCCCAGACCTCTCATCCCAGGCTGGGGTCCCTGTGCCAGGGGACAGGGACAGAGATGGTGACCGGGAAGGTGAGGGACTGACCATGAGAGCCAACAGCTCAGCTACACAGACAGGAGAGATGTGTGAGGTGAGTAGACAAGTTAAGGGCAAAAAATAGCCTGATTATGCCTTCAATATTTTTGTTTTGTAGATTAAATTATCCTCTCGTCATCCATTTCAATATGTTCATTCCTCTCTGTTCTGTTTTCCATAGGGTTGCCGGTCTCTTCCTGTGTCTCACCCGGGCTTTGTGAGCATTGATGATGAAACAGGCATCCGCTTCCTGAGCCATCAGCACCCCAGGCAGTCACAGCTTTTCAGTGTCGTCCGCCAGGCTTGTGTGCGCAGTCTGAGCTGTGAGGTAAACAGTCACATATACAGAGTGTATGTGTGTGTCAGGCAGACACCTCATCCTCTTAACAAGTACGACTGATGTCCTCCTTTGGGTTACAGGTGTGTCCCGGGCGTGAAGGGCCTATTTTTTTCGGGGATGAGCAACATGGGTTTGTGTTTTCACATACATTTTTTATCAAAGACAGCCTGGCAAGAGGGTTTCAGCGTTGGTACAGTATTGTTATGGTAGCTATGGACAGGATCTACCTCATCAACTCCTGGCCTTTCTTGTTACGGCACCTCAAGCTTACCATACAGAGCCTGCAAAGCACAGCCCTAAAGGTACCATAAACCTGGACATCACATGGATTTCTCAGTATTATGTGTACACTTGTATGAAAGAGGGGTTCTAATGTCTTTGCATGTGCTTCTCCATTAGGTGTTTGACAGCGAACAAGGTGTGTTTCCCCAGAGAGCTATGAGGATGAACAGTGTGTTTTCACCGGCGGTTTTACCACACCAGCGGAATGGAAATGCTGCCCGCTCTCTAACTTCCCTTACCCAACACCCAAACCTGTGGGCCAGCCTGCACTCCTCCTTCAGCTGGTAAATTGACTGACGCTCATGCATATGTGTAATTATTCCCTTGGTCACTGTTATCTTTGTGTCCAGGTTGCTGAAGGCTTCCGGTAGTCGTCTGACAGAGAAGCTTCTCGAAGGAGCCCCCACAGAGGACACCCTCGTGCTCATAGAGAGACAAACAGGTGAACATGTTGTACATTAAACAAGGATATTATTCTTCACTATCCCGTTACACAAATATTTACTTTTGCTGTTCAAATGTCACCCTGTAACTGGGAGAAAGGGGAAGACATAAAAAACATCCCGTTGCTCCAAACATTATGATTTTTCTGGGAAATGCTTCCTTTTTTTCACTTCAGGGAACTTTAGGCTTTCAGACTAAAAATCTTATCAGCAGGTGTCATATTTGCAGTGTTTCATCACTAAAGAGTCTGAAACATTTCCTTATTAAGTCTGAATCACTGGGTCAGTGTAGTGTCGCTTCAACCAGAAAAACATGATGAATCACGCAACTACTGTGCTCGATCATATTGCCCTTTTAGAAAGAGTTTACACAGTTTCAGTCGAGATTTGAAAGTGATTAAAAGATTTGCAGATGAAATTCCTAGTCCTGCAGAGCTTTCAGCTTTGGAATTTTAATACCCCGATTCCAAATATAAATATATTAAGTCAATATATTTTGTAGCACTTACAATGACAAATGGCTATACAAAATTTATAGTAAGATTTATAATAAAAATGTTAACAAGTCATCAGTGTGAAAAGCTTAGTTCCCTGAACAGTGTTCATCGACTAAAAAGCTGAAAATGTTAATGGACCAATAGGAAGAACACAAAGAAATAGATCCCTTTGCACAGATAAGCATGTATGTCTAGAGACAACTTTTTTAACATAAATACAAATGTTTTGGTTTCTTCTGGGGTGAATGACTCCTACTTGAAGTTTCTTTGGAGATAATATATGAAGGGAAACAGGAAGTACAAACATGATGCCTCACCAAAGAAAACTGTTCCAGCTCAGTTTAAACCGTGTGTTATTCATTACAAAGAGGAAGCTGCTGTATCTTGTGCCAGTTTGCATGACTTGTAGCTGATAGGTAAAGGTCTGGTTAGTCAAAGATGGAAAATGGGATGAACAGTGTTTTCTTCTTTTTTTAATGGGTGATAAAGAATGAATAACATCATGTGCACATCACGTCAGACTCTACATATGGAGTTTGAGGTTTCATTTCTTAGGGAATTCCCCTCATTAGTCAACCATTATTTTTTGCAAGACAACTTAGTTTTTACTTTTTAAATTTCATTCTTTGTCTCCTAAAGAACAAGAAGAGGAAATGAGCTGCTGGGAGGGAGCAGAAGGAGGCGGATCAAAGCACCACCAAACAGAGAGCAGCCTTAGCCACGACTTTCTGTGCGACCATTTAAATGACTTACCTGGCCCAAAGATTAGGTCATTAAGGCATTTGAGACAGGTAAACATGATAAACAGTGAACAGAATTAATGGAAATTGACAATGATGAAACTAATATAATTTAATAGAACAATACAGATTTTCTTTTTTTACAGTTTACTGTTTTTATCTGATGCAGATTAGTTTAAAATGATTTAAAATGAAGAGTGGATTTCTATGTGTTTTAATGGAGTTATCTTGTATATCAGTGAGTTGTGTGTTTATGTTGAAGGTCCTCGGGGTGGCCGACTTTCGACAGCTAGCGTGGCACGTGCTCATGGGAAATCAGGTCATATGGAGAGGCGCAGACCCTGGGCTCATCCAGTCAGCTTTCACAGAGCTTAAGGTGCTCAACTGCCCTGGAAACCCCTTTCTACCCTCAAATGGTTTTCTTTTTTTGGATAAACATGAATCATAACAGAGGCACAGCTAGTTAAGCTACAGGATAATATGTTTGTCATTTATTTGATCTTATTTGTGGGAAAATAGTAAAAGCTCAGCACATCTGTTTCAGAGATTACTTAGTAAAGGGGTCGAGTAGTGCTCTTTTAGGATTTTAACTGAGCCAATGTGCATAGTCTGAGACTTTGTTTTGTGTTTGTCTCAGTCTCTGCTCCCGGTGGGCTGTGTGCGCTCCGTGCCGTACAGCCCTCAGTATGAGGAGGCCTACAAATGCAACTTTCTGGGCCTCAGCCCCGACGTGCCCATCCCAGCCCACGTCAGCTCCTCTGGTACCAGACCGTCTTCAGATCCGAGCGTTAAACTGGTGTGGCGCTCTGTGTGCACCCGCTTGCAGGTGACATATAGGGCATGTTTTTCTTTTCCCCCCACTGTTTGTAGAGTTTTCGGTGCTGGTGGACGTCACCTCAGAGAAAAGCTGTCAGGTCTCAGCAGCGGGGGATGATGACATCTGCACCATGTACCAGTTCAGCCTCAGGAGCGCCAACACACAGCCAACAGACCGGGGTCAGTGCTCCTGCTTAGAGGGATCATTTAATGCTTATTTGTCTTACTTGTAAAAATGAGGATCAAGTACCGAACCCGAAATCGGGTTTGCACATCATTTCATTAACATTCATTTTATAAAGCTCATTCAAAGTGTCTCGCATGGGGCAAAGAGCCGCACACAACAGTAAATAAAGGCGTATTGCTTTGGTGAGGTGCACCAAAGTGCATCAATAAGAGAGAAGAGGTATTGTGTTACAGCCACAGCACTTTAGCTTATCCTCTTTCGAAGTATTTATAACATCTGCAGTGTTTTAAAGGAGAAGGCAGACTTCTGCATTACTGTTTACCCAGTCAAGAGCGTCTTTATTATTTATCATTAAATGCACTCACAACAACACAGTGTTTGGAGGCATCGTTTCGATCATGCTAGCACCAAATTAGTTGTCTTTATGAGACTCAACCTGCTTCAAGGACGCACCTGGAGAGACTACCATCTCATTCACTTTGGGGTTTTTAGTCGCTACTTTACGTGAAAGTTATGAAAATGTTTAGTCTACAGAAACATAAATCCTGGGGTCTCGACCCACATCAGGAGCTCATTATTTGGTTGTTGCCATTTCTGCCAGCTCTGATTCAAACCCGTTCTGTCAGCAGGTTTTTCCATACAATACATGTTGAGGCTTAAACCGTAACGTCTCTGTCCGTTTTTACAGGTCCAAGTTTACTGAACAAGCTGGAGGTGGCCCTGTCCAATGAGAACTTGTCCGTGGACGTGGTGTCTCACTGCCTGCTGTGTTTGAAGGAGGAGTGGATGAAGTGAGTAGCACCTCAACCCGGGCCTGAAGCAGATGTAGCTGCATGACTGGGAAGCCTTCTCATTTCACATTTCCCTCTTTCCAGTAAGGTTAAAGTGCTGTTCAAGTTCTCAAAAGTGGACGGCCGTGGGAGGGAGGACACCCAGAAGGTTTTGGCCCTCCTCGGTGCCACAGGTCCCGGCGAGGAAGACAATGTTAGGCTGCTCAAGTACTGGATGACTGGACTCAGCAAAACCTATAAGAGCCATTTAATGACGGCGGTCCGCGGAGGGGAGAGGAGCCCCAGCCAGTGACAAAGAGGGGAGGAGCAGACGAAGGGCTGAAGAGAAGGGGCCTGAATAGATGGGGGATTATGAAGAAAGGAAAGCGAAAGCAAGAAAATCTGAATGTTAAACGAAGCAAGTGGGCCCTTTCAGGGGCATTTTTGTTAAATATCTGGGACTTTGAGCTGAGTGAAAGAGGACTGAATGGATGACAGGAATGATTTTGCTCATCCATTATTGTCTTTCTAAGTAATGAGAAATCTATTGTGTACCTAACTGCGATGATTATCCTGCACAGATTAACACATTGAGTCATTTTGGATAATGCACGGGAGCTTTTGTTTTTTGTCAAAGAGAATTCTTGTTCATACTAATATGTAAAGTTTAACCTATTACAGAGAGCTTTGCACTTTGTGTACTCGGGCTTGTGTTTTTAAATGAAATAAATTAGTATCATCTGGGATCTTTTTATTCTACAATTGGCTCCATCTTGTGGTGAAGGGGAAGAAAAGAAAAAGGGAGTTGAAATCAATTGGAGGAGGAGATTAGTATTTCCCAACCAGCTCCCACTCACTTGTTCGAGTGGTTGTCAGCCAGCCAGTCCCACGTGGTGTAAGACAACACTTTTCAGGGTTTTTTTTGTGTCTTGAAATGTACAAAATGGTTGCATAACGAGGTCCAGCTCCAAAACGGCCGACCACATCAGCAGGATTTTTGGCCTCTTAATGAGCAAGTCGCAGACGGACCAACTGTGCATTTTTCCATTCCGGTTATTTGAGCCTGTTGCTTTGCTGAAGTTTGCAGACTTCGGTCAATAAAATTTAACAGCATACGGCTTTGTTTAAATCTCGAGGGGTTTTTTTTCTCCTCTTGACTCAAAACTGCGATGAATTTGCAAAAACAAGGTCAGATTGTGCTCTGGCCCAAGAACTTGGAGAGAAAATTAGGTTTGTAAATATTGGATTGACTGTGGGTTCCTTCAGGATGAATGTGTTGACTAATAGTTTGGCCTTTTTTTTTTCTGCCTCTCCACATCTGAACTTAAATCTGGATTGCATTTGGCAAGTTACTGCTAAATTCGCAAACAATATTTGTTGCAATTTCACAAATTAGTTACATATTTTCTCCATCTGAAACAGGAAGACGGCACCATGACGTGGTATTTATGTCCATCACCACACTGCAGAGCCTGGGTCAGGAGGCTCTGAGTTGACAATGCCTCTGGGAGTGTTGGGGCTCGGTTTGCGGACAGGCTGATGCTGCTCTCCATTTTCTGTTTCCCCTCACCAGAGATGGTCCTTTGGTAAGCCGTCCTCTGTTCTTTGGCTTTTGTCCAGAAACAACTTGCGGAGGAACAGTTTGTCTTTGACATAACTTTGCTGTTCCTTCCTTTCTCTTAACGTTAACCCTTCTGGACACCCGACCAAAAAACCCGGGCGACACGCTGCTTCACATAACTTGAGGGAACAGAATGACACATTGCAGGGTGATGACAGCTGCGCGCAGCACTGACATCACTATCAGCCACATCTGTGAGGTCGTTTTTTAACAGTAATGACTAAAGAGAGCTGTCACACACACCGGGAATGACTTGCAAATCTCTGGCACTGAAATGTTGCAATCCCTCTTGGTGAGCTTGACAAGGAATGTGATTCTGGACTGATTTAAAAACAACAACTCATGTGATGATTAAACAGGATGATACTGACTCTGAGGGGATAAAGACCTGGGATCGACAGCCACAGAGGTGTGGGGGAGAGTCCAAATGAAAAACATACGCCCCAACTGCATGACTAAGCCTTGTCGGCCCAGGTTTGGAAGGGGGGAAGGATGGAGGGGGTGAGGGTGTCAGGGAATGTGGAGAACAGGGGGGAGGGGGCTGGGTCAGTCAATAGTGAGGTAAAACGTGTGGTGGTGGGAGGGGCCGAGACTTAAAGGGAGCAGACATGCAATCCAGCCTACCACTTTCACTTTGAGCGAGTGAGGATACACGGAGTGACCGGAGGGAGAGAGACAGAGGCGGGGGGCCAGCGTCTCCGCCGCTTTATCCACTAACCAGTTTCAGGGAACAGAGGAGTGGTTCAAATTGAGGAAAATTCTAGGTCACTGGTGAGAGGAAGAAAGTGAAAAGGGGGTGGGGAAAAAAAAGAAAAGAGATAAAAGCTTTGAAAGGGCTGCAGCAGCTCAGGCTTTAGTGGGAAAATCCAAAGTGAGAGCATGATGGCGTGAGATGACAAATGAGGCACATTTTGGAAAGTACCAAAGGAAACCAAAAGGAGAGAATGCACGAGGGATGTGAGCGAGAAGACTAAACGTCAAGCAGTGAGGCAGAAGTGCGCTCTGTCAAAGACCTGAAGAAACCACAAAACTTTGCCTTTCACAGACTGACACAGAAGCCCATCTGCAGAGTGATTGCTGTCAACAACAGAAATGGAGAAGTGTCCATTCTTACAAAGATAAAAAGGATGCCAGGTAAGTAAAACAAGATCTGTTTGTGGTATCTTTCCTCTCACTTTCTTTTGTAAGTCTGTGGGTTGATATTGAACTTGTACAACTCGTTTTACACGAGCAAGCTAAGCAGGATTGCAGATTTCGTTTTTTCATCTCACTTTGCACCGCGGCAACCAGATTTCTGGTGTTCTCATTCAGTTTGACATGTCACAGCAGCAACTCAGTCAGTCCCACCATGTATTGCTGCAGAAATAGCCAATTGACACAGGAAATGATGTAATATTTCTTACTAGGTATGCTGATTGAACGAGCTACAAACCACAGAAAGTTTCCAGCAATTATCTGAAAGTGCTCTGCTGCCTTGTCTTCCACTCATGTCTCAAACAGTTTTACTGTTACTATCACTTTTGATTGTCCAATGCGGAGGATGTGACTTTGACCAGAAGGGTGTGGAAAACATAAAAGCAACCATCGACTCTAAACCAACTGGATTTGTAAGTTTTTGACACTTCTTTAAATAATATGGAAGGTTGTGTGTGCTTGTTGTGTGGGCATGAAAAGCTGGTCAAAGGTGAATATGAGTTATCAGCTTTGTTATCTTATGAAAACCCGCAGCCATACCAAATGTCAAACGCTACAAAAAACAGACAGAGTCAAAGAGATCAAACGCTTCAGCTTCACACGTGTTCCTAATTTAGTTATTTCTAGAATGAATACAAGCAGCTGTATGTACTGTATGAATGAAAATCTATTACATAGTCTTAATGCTCCTTCTCATTTCTCTCTTTCCTCTCTTTTCTCTTCTAGCGGGCAGTTTTTCCTAAGGATTACAATGTAGTGCACCATTACACCAAAAACATGCTCTGTGAAACGGATCCGGTGAGTCCCTTATCAGATACAACAAGGAAGTGATGTCTCACATGTCATAAATGCTTGTCATATATGACGATCAAGCGTTTCAAAAAATTTTAAATCAACATTCTTCTCCAGGGCCGGTTTGTTCCTCAATATGGATAATTATTAACTTTTCCCTAGTAACACATTGTTAAAGCAATTTTTCTCAACTTGCACTTGTAATTGAACAGGTTCTTTAGTCTGTGTGTTGTTTTGTCTGTAGTAACGTCGGGGTTGTTGTGTTGCTCTGCCTCTCCCTGCAGTGCTGCATATTCCCTGCAGCAGTGGTTCTCCAGGCATCCTGGCATGTGCTTCTCAGGAACCTCTGGGACGAGCATGTAAATCACTCCCTGATCCTTGAGCTGAGGCAGACACTGGATAAAATTATCAGCAAAAATAGAAATACAGAGGTAGGCTTTTCGGTCAGAACACAACACACATTAACACAACACCATCATTTTTATAGTGAAGACTGTTAATGATTTCAAAGATATTCCTATCTGATGACTGCATTGAAATCAATGTTTCTGTAAGTGTTTAAATATAGCAGAGTCAGAGCAGATCTCTTGAAGACTGTCCATGTTTGGGGGTTTCTACCTTTAATGGCCTGTTTTCCTTGTTGCAGAGATTCCAAGAGGAGACTGATCTTACTCAGTTCCCCACCTTATCTTCGTCTCCAGAGGAACTTCTGAAACTGACGTCAGAACTGTTTACTCGATGGCTCCAGGTTGGGTGCTTGCCATCGATTGAAAGCTGCCCACTGCCCACGTTGCCCTCCTCTGTTCAAAGAAAGGACTATCTTCCATCAAGAGCCAGACTCTTGACCACCCGAGCCATCAGTGAGGTGGAGGAAGGCCAGCCTGACAAGATGATAGATGGTACAGAGCCACTGTCCAGCGGAGGGCCCCCATCCCTATGCTATTCTGCCTCTTTCTGGAGCCCTTTGTTATTCAGACTCTACTGGTGGTTGCTGCCATAGTAACTAAGATGTTTTTAGAAGACGCACATAAAATGCAAGACATTTCCTGGCACTGAATGATTGTTTTTGTTGTGTTTTAATGCAGTAAGCATTGTTAATATGAGGTAACATGCACCGGTTGCATTTATTGTCCAAAGTTCACTGTCCAAGAGTGGTCTGTAATATCACAAATATAAATATATATAAATGCTTATCTATATATGTATATATACACATATATACATATATGTGTTTATATACATATATTTCTATAAATCTTATAGCCATTCTCTGTTCAGCAAGCCACGAGCTCCAGCTAGTTGTGCTTTCTATGCTAACAAGAGATACATGCTGAGCTAGCCAATGCACATAAGCCATTATATTTGTGGATTTTATCACTGTTTACAATTAATGTTGCGCAAATGTAAAAATTTTGAAAATGTTAGCGTATGGGCGTTTACTTTTGTACATAAATGTAAATTAAAGACGCTTAGATATATGAGTTGTAGTATTGGGTTCGACTCACCAGATGTATCCAGAGAAGCTTTATTTATTGAGGTCTTTGTTGTTTTGTCATCAAATATGAACATATGCATATTGTAATGTAAATAAGCTTCATTACAGGGGGATATATTATAGCTTCTCTACACATCACTTACAGTGAGTACATTTCATCACAGTTATAATCCAAATAGGATGCACTGTCATGCTAAAACATTAAGCTGCATGCACATTAATCAGAGCAAACACGGGTTTTACCTCGAGTGCTTTTGTGTTTTTTATACATTTAACTAACAGTACATGCATTACGATTCATGTGTAACTTTACAGAATATGGTACATCTACATTTAATTCCGTCCACAGCTATTTTACAGTAAAAACCATTTTATTTTTTGTTGTTGTTTTGTTTTTCTTTGTGTGTGTGTGTATGTGTGTGGGGGGGATCTCACATTCCAGCAACAACTTGTTGTTTTTATGTGAGCTCAACCTTGACTACTTTAGAGAGTCATTTCTTACAAACAAATCCTTTACAGCTGCATCTTATCTGATGAAGATATGTTTCAGATGATGGGGTATTATGTTCTGACATCTAAATTGGTTCGACTTCTATCTGGATCAACATGAGAAGTAAAAGTGCATCCTTTATCATGCACCTTATTTGTCTGCACTTGCCTCTGCTTGCACACACATTGCATTGTGCACCGCTATCCTCGTAGGACCATCCTTAGTAGTTTCACAATTCTTACAGATGTATTTTTTGCAGCTGTCACCGTGGAAACAGACATGACTCCAGTCTAAAAATTTCCCCCTGAATGTTCTTGGTCAGAAATTGGAAGGACAGTCAGTGACAGCCAGGAGACATTTTTGGACAAAGTGGTATGGAAAAAGGTCTTCTTAAGAATTGCGAGGAGGACTTTGTAATCACTGTGCCAGATTCTCGGCATATTTTAGAGTGAAATGAACAAATGTCTGCATTGACTCACTGTCTTTACTAGCAGTGAGTCAAGTCCTGTTTTCCCCTCTGAAATACAGGGGCTCCAGTGTCAGTACCAGGCACTGCTTTGTAAATACTTACTGCCTGATGACTTTCACTCAATGTAAGACTCCAGATATGATATTTCTTAATCAAGCATATTTTTTTCCAAGGGGGGTGGGGTGACACCGAGCATCTACTAGTATTTAATACTTTGGTATTGTAGTTTTGGCGATTCCCGAGACAAATATTTGCAGCCAGATATTTGCAGCCCTGATCCTTCCTGGCAGCGGGGAGCCAAGCGCCAGAGAGGCCAGCTGAATTCCCGTAAATAGGGAGGGAGAGACAGGGAGGACAGGGGGCTGCGGCGCGAGACAGGAGAAGGAGGGGGTAACCAACCACGTGGCCGCTCCATAAACCGGAAGTCGGCAACCAAGATGTCTGCGCCCGATGAAGACACGTTTGAGCAAGAACGGGGCGAGCAGGAGGAGATGGACGAAGCAGGCAGCGGCGAGGATGAAGGGGAGGACATGGAGGAAGAAAGAGTGGATGGAGAAGGGGAGAGGAAAGTGTACGTCCCCGGGATCGAGCCTTTGCCGGCCGGAGAGGAGCTGGAAATGGACCGCTCCGCGTACCGCATGTACCACGAGTGCCAGACAGGCAAGTAGAAAACCCTGGCAAAGTTTATATTATTTCGGATCTGTGTGTTTAAATCGTGTCGTGGCTCCATTGTGTACGTCCAGGATCTCCGTGCCTGAGCTTTGACGTCTTGAAAGATGGAGAAGGAGAAAGCAGGGAGCAGTTTCCTCTGTCCATGCTGCTGTGTGCGGGAACTCAGGCTGAAACAGCCCTAAAGAACAGGTACAGCCCTCCACACGCCTCCCACTGTTGATGACTTTGTTCCTATTTCTGCTTGTAAGGTGAAAGATCCAGTGAGGATCTTTCAAGAAGGTGCTCATCAACGCACGATAATGTTGGTGTCAAAGGACAGATTATGACAGTTATGAAATAATGTTAACACAGGGTAACAGGTATCTGCACACTGCCCACAGACAAAAGCATGAACAGAGAAAGACTCAGGTTTAATTCTGCTTACTTTACCTGCATGGCACCAGTTCACAAGCCATTTCAGGACAGTGTAAAGACAGGTTACAGATGAGAAGAAAATCCCATCAGAGCCAAAAATAAAGTTCATTTGTAGCCTGTTATTGCTCTTGAGAGATCAGCAAAGTCCTATATATTTTTTTCTTCTAATGAATGTCTGAACTGTGTTGGGTTTTTGTTGTTGTATATAAATATTTGCCCGTTCTGCCCCATTATTGGAGAGCGCAGAGATGGCAAATCTGGACACATTACCAAAGCGTTGCCAGTGTCTCCTTTTGAGTCTTTGGTTTTACAAAAGGCCGATGTTTACACCAAGATGGAGAAACTGCTTAGTTTTAGTTCGTTCACACAAAAGTCATGGAAAGTTTGTTCATACCTACAAGACAGTTGTGTACAGTGGAAGACCTTCAACATCTGGACTCTGACGACACTTGAACAGTGGCGCTCGGTCTGTTTTAGTCTTCTCAGCCAGCTGTCTTGTTCTGACTCCTAACAGCAGGCATAGGACAATGTTGTTTTTTCTGGGTTTACGAGGTGTAGACACCTTGTTTTTGGATATTTGTAAAGACAACGGCGAGACCGCTGGGTCTAAAAATCCTCTCATTTCGGAGAATTTTGCCCAAGATTTGATGAATGAATCCTTTCTATTGTTACATGAAACATTCAAAACAGCAACAGCCCAGATTCAAGCTCAGATATTTTCAGGTTTTTTTTTCTCTTGTGGTGAGCGGTTTCCGTTTGTCTTTCTGCTGTCAACCCAACAATTGCCCACGGTTCATTTTCCTTTCAGTGGAACATTCAAACGGGGGTAGAATGAGGACGGAAACTCTCGGTGGTAGAATGCAGGGACCACAGGGTGCGTTTGGGTCTGTGCGACTGGGTCGGCTTTTACCCCCCCCCCGCGTGACGCTGACGGCGTGGCTTTTCCCGCAGGCTGCTGGTCATGCGCATGCACAACCTACACGGCACAGGGAAGGAGAAAGAGGAGGAGGAAAGCAGCGAGGAGGAGAGCGATGAAGAGGAGGAGGACAAGAAGCCGCAGATGGAGCTGGCCATGCTGCCTCACTACGGGGGCATTAACAGAGTTCGAGTGCGTCGCCATCTCCCTCCTAAGTAAGAAGCCAGATAAAACACTCTCCGTGCACTCTGACTGATGTTTCCACTCCATCATCTGCAGGTGACCCAGTGCGGGCAGCGTTCCCTGGCTGCCCTGTGGTCAGAGAAGGGGCAGGTGGAGATATTTGACCTCCAACCTCAGCTGGAGGCCGTCCACAGTTCTGCCGCCATGGCGGCTTTCCTGCAACAGCAGAAGGAGGCTCCGGCACTCTTCAGCTTCTCGGGACACATGAGCGAGGGCTTTGCCCTGGACTGGTCGCCCAAAGTGCCCGGTGAGTGTCCCCGCCTCTGAGGCATCATTTTGTTTAGGAACAGAAATTAATTTATCCAAGCTGAGTTGGCTGACAAAGGATGATTTTTTAAAATGCAAACAAACCTTTTAAAAATGTCCATGTCAATAAAAGTCTCCACGGCTACAAAATATGGCGAGTCAAGACTCTGGAAGAAAACTCCTCAGCTGAAAGCAGCGTTTCAGAGAGAAGCTTGTTTCTTTTAATGACCACGTCATGCCACAGACACAAAGATGGAGGCATGCGCCTTGTCTCCGCAGGTCGACTGGTCAGCGGGGACTGCAAAAAGAACATACATGTGTGGGAGCCGCGAGAGGGGGGGGCTTCCTGGCAGATCGACCAACGGCCTTTCAGCTCCCACAGCAAGTCCGTGGAGGACCTTCAGTGGTCGCCCACCGAAGCCACGGTAGGTTCAACAACGTGGTCCCCTCCGGCTCTATCAGTGCTGGGTCAGAGTCTCCACTGTGGCCAAATAAGAGGCGAAAGGTTCAGTTTTCAGGATTTATTACCGGCTGGGTGCGGTGACAAACTGGAATGCAGTAACAGTGCAGCTATGTGTTTTTTAGCAGTTACTGTAGCTGAAGTGACTGTTATGGAGCCGCCCATTCACTCAACCTGTTTGCGGTATGAGAACACGCATCCCGCAGAGTGATGCTGTCAAATCAGTGTCTGCTGTTTGACACATTCTTGGAATGAGTCGGCCGAACTGGCGTTGTTGGCTCCACTTTGTTGTTGGAAGTTTTGGAGACAAAAGGACAGAAACCGTAATGAAAAAATAATACTAAATTTGAGGAAAGGCAGCTCCCGGTTCGGGGCGACCAACTCGGATTCGTGTTTTTAAATGTTTGAATGTTTTGTTTTTTCTGGTCAACAGGTTTTTGCGTCTTGCTCTGTGGACCAGTCCATTCGGGTCTGGGACATCCGCGCCCCGCCAAACTCCATGCTGTCGGCTGACGACGCCCACGCCTCAGACATCAACGTGATCAGCTGGAACAGGAGCGAGCCCTTCCTCCTGTCCGGGGGCGACGACGGGCTTCTCAAAGTCTGGGACCTGCGTCAGTTTAAGGTGAGAGCCAACGTCCTTAAGCCAAAACCCATACCAATTATATCAGAGTAAAGCCATGCCTTGGTTTTTATAATAACAGGGTTTAAACTACAAGTATTATACTTGCAAAGTAATCCACCGATAACGCTGCAAGACAAACGGCAATTAGAGCCTTCTTTTACATCTACCATCACCTCAGTTCTCTTGCTCCGCCTAACCGCAAACATTTGTTCTGTCTCGTGACTCACTGCCAGTCATTATTCACCTTCCACAGGAAGTCCATTTTAAAATGAGAGGATTATGCTGTCATTACCTTGCAAAAAATTGTCCAAATAACACCCCTTTACATTAAATGAGGTGGAAAAATGTGAAGTCCTGAACAAATAGGCAAGTGCATGTGCTCTACCAGCCTGACGTGCGGTCATCTCTCCCTCCCCCCCGCAGACCGGCCGTCCCGTGGCCAGCTTCAAGCAGCACAGCGCCCCCATCACGTCGGTGGAGTGGAACCCGGTGGACTCCAGCGTGTTCGCCGCGTCGGGCGCCGACGACGTGGTGAGCCAGTGGGACCTGTCGGTGGAGTCGTGCGACGTGGGCGCCCGAGTGGAGGGGGTCAAGGACCTGCCCCCCCAGCTGCTCTTCCTGCACCAGGGTCAGTCGGAGGTCAAGGAGGTCCACTGGCATCCGCAAGCGCCCGGAGTCATGATCTCCACTGCCCTGTCGGGGTTCAACGTGTTCAGGACTATATCGGTGTAGCGAGCGGCTGAATGCTGTAGCGCAACCCACCACTTTGCATCTAGATCAGAAGTGCGCGTGTAGAGATAATGTACATATAGTAGCTATGTAAGTAATAACTGTATTTCTGACCTTTTATCTGCCACCCTGAACTTTCTGCCTGTGTGTTTGGCAGATGTGCAAACTATTTTTAGGTATTCCCCGCTCAATGCTTAAAATAAAATCTTTGAAATGATAGCTACCAGCTGCCGCACGTCTCACTGCTTCAGGAACACTAAACGTTTCAGCAGAGTCGGTCTGGACTGCAGTAAACACGAGGTGCGGGCACGTCCCCGGGAACGAACACGGTTAAAATTCTGTGATCTCAGTGCAGGCGCCACGGGCCACACTTTGTTCCGGTCTGAGACTCTTTAAAGGCATCTGGCAGGAGACGGTCACACTCTAAACTCTATAACAAGAATGGTGATGACTTATTAAATCCTGTAATAAAGGCGCTCAGTCGCAAGAGACTCTCAGATGAAGTCAGTCAAGCCTGGTTGTTATTTAGTCCCAATAAGTTTATTTGACTGTAACAATAAATTGCAGGGTAACAACTGCTTAAACCAGCATTTCCAACAGATGAGTGCATTGGTATCTCCCTTTCGCAGCATTGTGAAACCAAAGTATTTGGGGGGGGTGGCCTTATGCAAGCCAAAGGCTTTTAAAAAAATAAACTGCTATTCTTAGTTTATAATTAATCTTTAAGATCCCATGATTGTCTTTTCCTCCAAGTATATACCCAAACCAACTAAACAGCACAAAGGATATCTTTGGTAAATTAAGAGCATGCAAGAAGAAGCATAAAACAAACACAAAAAAACTTAAGATGTGGTTTGGTCTGACACAGGAATCCTTGCACTGGAAGATGTGGAATGTGACGAATTCACGGCAATTCGTTATCGCGCCGTCTCTGAGAGCGCTTTGTAAAGCTTTTTAAATGTACGAAACTGAAAAGAACATGCAGTTCAAGAAATGCGAACATTAAGGCAATGATACAGCACAAGGTACAATAATGCAAGCGTACAGCTCCCTTTAAGGCACAATGAGGATTTTTTTAAGCACAGCACCAACTGTGTCCAAGTTACATGTCGTATATAAGACATAGGAGTTAATAAAGCAAACCTCCATCACAAAGCTTGACCAAAGTGTTCCAGAGCTTCAACATGACAGCAAAGCATCCAGCAGAATGAAGTCAAAAGTGCTACAAACGTTTCACAGTTGCAGCCCAGATGTTCTTCACTGTTCAAACCGTCTGTACGGGTCTGTTACCCATGCCGACAAAGAGAAAAATGCATTTTCCAGTTGAGCAATGTCGTCGTAGCCATACACCCCTGGCAGATTTTTTCAAAAAGTCCAGTCTGGATTCAGAAATATTCTTTTCTGATGACAGTAAGATGATGAGTTAAAGTACACAGCATACAGCACGCTTTGTACTTGCCAGCAAAGATGTGTTCTCAGGTCAAAGTAACACGTCCCTCTATAAACCAATTTCATCATCGAACTCATCTTCAAATGTGTAGCCCCGTCCTGCTTCCTCCTCCTCTTCCTCCTCTGAATCAGTCTCTGAGTGGCCGCTGCCAGCCCTCCTCCTGTCCAAAGGGGTGACTCCTTCATACTCTGAGCTATGTGAGGAGGCAGGACTGGGGGGCAAATCGGCTTTGTGGTTAGGGAAGTCAGTTTCACCTGCCGGGCTCCTTCCCCTCTGGCTCCCGCCTCTTGTTGGACTGAGACACCCAATCTGATCCTCATCCTGGAATTCGAAGCCCTCACCCTCCTCCTCTTCAGATACCTGCCGAATGATCTCCTCTCGCTTGTCGCTGAATCGAACTTTTGGCCGTATCCCCTTGGGTTTGATTCCGTTCCCATCTGGTATCCTGCCGTCTCCCACCTGGTTTTCGTCCGGGTTCTGGCCATTCAGCTCATTTTGCTTGTTCACAGACAAATCTGTGGGCCCTTTGCGCTGTTTCACCTCAACCACCGAGTTGCCAGTTTGGGAGTTGAACACATCCTCCTCATTGGCGTCCAGCACCAGCCCATCCATGACCCCTAATACATCCCCAAGCATAGACGGGCCCAGGTCCAGATCCAGGTCCAGGGTGAACGAGGACACTGACTCAGAGTGGTGGAGCTGGTAGCTTTGTGGGCTTCCCGGAGCATCTGTGTATAGATCACTGTGGTTGACCTCGGGGTCTCCAGCGGGGATGGTCCCTGAACTACTCAGGTCAGAACTGGCTGAGCTTGGGCCTAGAGTGGACAGGAAGGAGGTGTCCCCGAAAGTGTCCCCTCCTCTGCCAATGTGCATGGTGTGGCGAAAGTCACCCAAGGGGGCTGAGATCATAGTAGGGTCCAGGCGAGGGCCCCGAGTGGATTTGTGGAGTGGCATAGCTGGAAAGAAACTGGGGTAACAGGGGACAGACAGCAGAGCATGTAGGGTTAATCATCACGTTTATAAAAGCAGAACGGTTGAAGCCGCTGATAAGAGTGTGAAAATCCACTATGTTGTGTAATATTGTGGGAAAGCAACAAGTTTTCTTGCTCTGGTGTGACTGTGAAGGCCATGCTGAGACTTGTACTCCAAGCACGCCATGCAGCGTTAGCACATACTTTTCTCTACCCTCAGGGGTGTGTGGAGACAAAAACAAGACTGTAACCTTCTCCACCAAGATTCATCTTCACTCAAACGGCTATTTGAGGGCTAGACATATGACTTCTGAAGCCAACAACTCAACACCGTTGTCTAATGCTCAACAATAATAGCCCATGTGTGGGATATTAGTTAATTTGTCTCTCACATTGAACATACTGTAAACCTCTGGCAGAATCCAGGGTCCATTGGACGGATGCGATTGAGTGAGTTCATTTAGTAGGGCAGGAGGGGGGTGGGGGGGGGGGCAGGTCCAAACCCCTGACACTTTCTAGTAATTATTAAAGTGTATAAAAGATACACTCGTCGATTTGTTTGTTTGTTTTTACTTTAACCAGCCCCTACCAGCGAGAACAGCGGGTGTTAGGCAACGAGAGGAGCGTCTGGATCAATTCAGAGCTCTGCCTCTCAGCAGGGCGAAACGAGGGTCCCCAAAAAAAAACATTCAAAGTGGCTAAAAACTTACTTTAACGCGTATCCTCTTGACTTTTGCTGGCTCCCGACGCAGCGTCTGGCTTTTTCATCTGGCTTTTCGCTTTCGCCTCCCTCTCGACTTTTCCCTCGCTCTTTCCTCGCCGTCGTTTCGCCTGTGTGAGTTTTTTTTTCTTTTTTTTCTCTCTCTTTCCAAAGGGATGGGCACGGGCTGAGGAAGTGACGCGCCGCGGAGCGCTGAGAGCGCAGCAGGCGCAGCTGGACCAGCCTCTCACTGGCAGCCGGGGCCACTGGCCGCCGGGGCCACTGGCCGCCGGGGCCACTGGCCGCCGGGGTCTGAGCGCAAACCGGACCAGCTGACCTCTACCTGCCGCCGAGGGGGCCGGGGGCGCCTGTGGAATCAGGCCTGGGTCAGTTTGTGTCAGAGAGGCACGTGTGCAGGCCGTAATGTGCACTTAAAAAAAAAAAAAAAAACATCAAATCGTACCCGCAATTATGTTCGAGTTAAGATTGATGTTGGTCTGTGTTCTGCGTGTTTGGAAGCAGGTTATTGCCAAAGCTACACAGCCAAACGTGCAGAGAGCCATCCAAAAGCAAACTTGGTGGACAGATGGGCCCATATTTACAAGTATCCAGAAGATGTTTTTAAAAAGGAGAGCTAAACAGGAAACAGCTCCAGAAAGTGGGTTCAAACAGCCAAAGGACTGTTTGTATAACGATTGCTGTGACTTTTCTCAGACAAACAGGGTGCCAATATAATGGATAGAAATTCAATGATCATAACAGAGTATCTTATATCCGGCAGAGCGGTGGAAGACAAAAATGTGACAGTGAACTTTTTTTTTTTTATTCTTTACAGCAGCTGCATTATAACAAAAAAGACCCTCTCACAACTGTGCCAACTGACCCCCACTTTTTGAGTTAACCACCTCCATAGGGCAGAAATACCACCAATTCCTCCATAAACCAACACAATGAAAGAATGGGGCTGTCAATGAAAATCAGAAATGACTCTATTTTTACATCTTATATATCTGCATGTTGAACACCAGAAACCCAACTTTTAATGTGATTTGTCCAGAGAAGCCTTGTCCACTGTGTCCACAGGGCCCCTTGATCAGCACTAGTTTAAATGTGTGAATGTTGCCTTAAATGTCACCATCGGTCACAGATCACTACAAACCACAGCTGAGTATATCAGTAGCTTCACTCACCTTTGAAACTCTCTTCAGTGGATTCAATCCAACAGGTCAGTTGTAAGAAAATGCATCCCACCTTTTCCCCAGTAATTGCACAGACTTGTTATTAATATCAACCAGTCACAATAGGAAGGCAATTCAAAACCATCAGTTACTCCACCCTCAGGCCCTCCTCCCTCTCCCTATAGACCGTCTAACACGTCTAAATTTGTTCTGTGACCCCACATGCATTTATTAGCAGTCCATAAATCGGATAGAGTGTCAGCTGAGCAGGACAGTCTGGCAGTGTGGGCCCTGTCCTCTTAAAAGAAGGAAACCCAGATGGTAACAGAACTCCTGATTGGATCAACAAAGATTCATTTGAATTCCAGGTGTGAATAGGATTTGGGGTTTACAGCAGCAGCTGGACCGTGTACCAATTCACAAAACAAAAACACCTTGTTTGACATCATATTAAATTATCGTTGGTTAGTCTGTGTTTTTATTAATCTGGACCAACCAGTAGTTGAAGAGTTACAAATCTTTGAATAGATTTCTGAGCTAGATTTGAAAAAAAAATATATTTTATGTGAAATAATTAAACCTGCATCCAGAATTATCCTTTGAATTCTATCAATAAACAAATCTTTAATTAATCCTGCAAGTCAGCAACTTACTACAAAACTCAAAAGCGCTCTCCTTATTTTGCCACATTTACTACTAACACACAGCTTTCCAGAGGAAGAATTTGAGGAAGTTATAAACAACCACTGCCGCATTCACCCATGTAAGTGTCAAGTTCTTCTGGGAGTTTAAAATGTCCAGGACCAGCCCACAGTATAGAAATCTGTATAATTTGAGTTCGAACTCATGAGGGGTTGCAAAAAAATCTTAAGATTTATGGAAGGACGCCACTACGGCGCTACGGCAAACATGTCAGTTTTTTTGTGGATTATTACGAAGCGTAGAACTTAAAATAAAACTCAGCTATGCCGTCCTTAATGGAAAGCAGTCGAAATATGTCAGACAACTTATATTTATATGGCCCCACCTTGTTGACAACATCATATTTTTAAAGGGAGGATGCTGCATAATTACCTCACATAGTCAACCGCCACCCTTACCCATGCAATTTGTCAGTAATCTTCTTGAGAGATCCCGGCAAAATAACTGGAACTGGACCAACAATATTAGAGGCTTTGTAGGAGTCCATATTACCCAGCTTCCTTCCATGGGTTAGAAAAACAACAGACATCCCAGGTATTTAGACAATGGTTCTAAGTGGTGAGTCATTGTTGTGAGATCACACAACAACCGCTCCACATACTTTAGAGATGATGTCGCCAGCAAGACAACAATGAGTGGGAGTTATTCATCACTCACTGTGAGAAATGGTCTGGAAATTATGCAATTTCATCCACTTGAAAGCTGGACTCTTGAAATCAGACAGGATTACTCAGATGTGACAACACTAAGCTCTCCAGTTATAGTTACTCTGTTTACTTTTTGTGTCAACATTTAAGGTCTATATAGAGCTCAATAAAGAAAAAATAAATAAATCACAGCCCAAAAACATATGGAGGTTTAACGGTGATGACCACCTTTAACAACTTTTCGGAATGAATTACACATGCATTAACAGCTCCAGTTAACATTTACACTTCTGTAAGACATCCAAAGGACCTCTGGGGGCTTACTGTGGGAGACTCTCCAACAGGAAATGACTCCCTTCCTTGTGATGCACACTCACACACGTTCACACACACACATATCCCGCAGCTGTACATGCTTCACAGGAAGTGCCAAGAGGAAAACTGGGCCTGCATAAGATCCACGGGTGTTAAGAACAATGAGTACCTCGACTGGATGAAGTTCTCAGACATATGGTTAATCCTAAAACATTTTCAAGCACGTGCTGCAGACCAGACTTTCATGGATATGTTTGGCAAGATCTATTGTAGAACTCTAGATAATAATCTTAAACCCTTAAGTGAACACTGTTGCTGAACATCATAAGATAAAAGGCCAGTATATTGTATTCCAATTATTTACCTGCAGTATTACAGATTTTGCCAAACAAGTACAGTTTATGTTTACACATGTAGAGTCATCATTATGACAAAAGGCATAACCTTGTCTGATGAGACAGAGATTTCACCCAAGATTTTTTACATTTTCCCTACATGCCATCGTATCTATGCACAATAAAAACATTTAGTTAATAAAACTGTACATGGTCATTGGTGATAGCACTGTGGTTGAGTCCAATCTCCTTTTCTAATCTGTTGGGGCCGCAGCTTCAGAGCCAGTGACGCAAGGAAACTTAAAAACCTGACAAAGAAACATGAGGGTTGCTATGGGGCCCCTGAAGCTGACTCTTTAATGATTGATGTTCTTTAGGTTAATTGCAGAATTGACACTAAAGCAATCCTTCAGTTTTAGCTCAGTGTTGAAAGTATGTGTTTTCGGGAAATGGCTTTTTAGCCCTGCTGTGATACAGAAGGTAATTATTGCCATCGGCAAAACACATAATATAATTTATCATTTAATATTGTATTACTATACACAGTATACTTTCTCGTTTTATGGAAGTGTTTTTATTTTCTGATTTCCAGACGACTTGACTTGCAGAATATTGTGTATTATTTTTCCCTGCGCAATGCCTGTAGGCATCCCATCCCGCCCCATCCCCTGTGATAGACAACCCAGAAGATAAATAGGGCTCTGAGTTAAAGTTTCACTTAAATTTGACTGGGCGAGACGTTAGAGGGCGGCACAAAAGACGCCGTCAATATGTGCCTTGGCTTGCCTGAAAAGCATTACCCTGGGTATAGACACCAACGTGTCAATGTGACTTGACTTGGCTTCAGTCGCTTATCTGCCATTTTGTATCTCTACAGTCTGGTCAGACGAAGTTGGTCACCAAAGAGGAAACAAACAGATTATCAACTGCCTAGTTTTATTGCCTCTTATTTTCAGAAATATATTATTTGAGTTGCATTAAAGTTTTAAGTGATGTCACAGGGGTCGATGGGCTGTTTGCGGCATATCTACATAGTTTGACAACCGGTTTGATTTGATCTTGTTTACATTTTGCGGTAGAGGAGCTAACGCAGGCGGAGTTAGCTAGCTAGCTTTGCTAGCGAACAACTGCCGTGGTGTTAACGTTCGTCTAAGCCTGTGGTGAAATGGCGGCCAACACAGCACAAGCGGCTCCCACAGCAAACTGGTAGGTCACCCTTCACGTATAGGTCCTGCATCCAGTCGAAGTAGCTAATTCATTTTCGATGTTTGATGTCGTGTATCTACCAGTGCCATTTCAATTAGCGTTTATGAGACTGTTTTACATAGGACTTGACAAGAAGCGGCATTTCTCAAATTAGCTGGCTCTACGCATAGGCCGTTGTTTTGGCTAACGGCTCTTTCGTTAGCTTCTGTATTTTAAGCTGGCGTCTGTTGAAAATACAACGGTTCTGTGTGGTCGATTAAATGTTTTGAGACAGTAGATTTAGTTACGAAAGGGGGAATTGACAGTTCGATAAATATGACCAAATAAAAGCATTTGAGAAACGTATACGAACATCAAAGGATTGCCTCGTAATAGACGGTTTTTAAGAAATAATCTGTATTTTGGTTACATCTTGTGAACATATTGGAATCTTATTGACAACTTTCTATTTGTAGTATTGGAACTCATCCAAGGAACGTGAAAAAAATCTTGTAGGTTTCTGGGTAAAACTCAACTTTTCACCAGACTGTTGTCGGTTAGATCAACGAAATGTGTGCAACATATGCTTCGTAGAAATGGCCATTACTTCCTTCTTATTAGAGTCTAAATATATGATATGTTAATTTAAATTCCTAACACACACTGACAAGTCTTTCTACCATGATGGCAGGTCTTATGGGTCGTCTGGAGATGGGCAGGTCCATGAAAATCCAGAATGGGAGAAAGCAAGGCAAGCGCTTGCATCCATCAACAAGAGTCAGACCTCTGCCAAATCTTCACAAGAAAACCTGGGCGCAGCGGAGGTACATGTTCTTACTGTTGTTGTTGGAAATGTCAGGGTTCTCCTACCAGACATGGGCTGCTCAGAAGTAGTTATTGACCAGTTTATACTTGGCTCTGTGTTCACTTTGTGGTGGTCTCCCTTGGAGATTCAGTGAGACATTCCCATGATTAGCACATGGGCTTCTTAGAGGTGGGCATTAGGCAGAAACTAAGGTCCCAGTCTCTTTACTTTAGATTACTGTGAATTGAACTGGATGCCTACAGTTCATGTCGGTTAATGTAAATGCATACATATGCGCCTTCAGTAACTTGTTATGCAACCTGATCCAGTAAGATCAGGCCAGCTGTTCTTGGTAAGTGACCAGGGTGCTCATTCTTAAAGTGAAGCGTTAGATAAATCAATATGAAGTCCTCATACCTTACCAGTTTTCTAAACATAAATGTTTTATTTTTTTTCCTCTCGTGTGAGTTGTTCTAACATGTGGTGGCCATTTGTGCATCTTGCTCATTTCAGGCTAGCCAGTTTCAGCCAGCAGTAACTGATGCAGCTGCCATTCAGCAGCAGTACTATCCGTGGTACCAGCAAACTCAGCAGCATTACCCTGGATACACATACCCTTACAACTACTACTACCCCATGGGACCAGTGAGTACAAAAAGGATTGTTCACCTTTTGTTTCTTTTAAACACAAGTACAAACAATACCATCAAAATGAAAAACACGAGAATTTGAGGGTTGTGCTTTCTCTTCATGTCCAGTATGGAACTCCATATCAAGCCAATCAGTATGGTGTACCTCAAGGATCATACCCAGGAGCTCCAACGTCCAATGGACAGGTACAGGTGTTTGTTACTAATGAATCATTGATGCCGTTCAAGGCACCTCGTTCCAATGAATCTTAGAGAAAGACAACTGATTGAGTGACTCTGATATACTTTTAAGGCAAATATTTAGGTTGTTGATTGTTACAAAGTCTAATTTAGCTAAAGTGCTGAATAGCTTCTCTATCTCTTCATAGCCTCCTCCAGTGCCTGGAATGGAAGACCAGTCCCCTAGCTATCCGTCCCAACCACAGCCTCCTCCCCCTGCTGCTCCACAACCACCCCAGAGCCCAACTACCTCTGAGAACCAGCCTCCTCCCCCACCCCCACCTATTCCCCCATCACCCAATTCCCAGTATCCCCCACTCCCTTCACAAAACGCTTACAGTGCCAACAACAGTATGCCATATCCATCCAATGACCCCAACCAAATGCAGGTCTACAATCATTCCCAGGCCAGGCCAAACTATAACCAAAGTTTCCAGGCCCAAAATACCTATCAGCCCTCTCAAAATAACTCCCAGATGCAGCAGCATCAGAACCAGTACGTTCCAGGGCTTGGCAGGGGAGAGGGCAACAAAAACCAAAAACAAGGACAACAACTCTGGCACCGCATGAAGCGTAAGATTTGCTGTTTCTCCAAGTTGGCTTGTTAAATGTTAACAACACTTGCAACTAACACACGCGGAAACCTACAACTAAAAAGTTGTATACCTTATCATTCTTTGCTCTCACAGAGGCCCCAGGGACAGCTGCTGTGAAATTCAATATTCCCAAGAGGCCCTATCAGGTTCAGTGCGCCCCAGTTGCGAATCAGGCCTTCCAGCCAAATGAGCAGCCATCGGGCTTGAATCCGACCCCGTCCTCGCCGGCCACTGCCAGCGCTGCACCTGGAGGCGCTCAGACAAGGTAAGCACGGCTCCATCTCCACTCACATGGTGCTGTCATTTTCTTTCATGACCTGCAAATCATTTTTTTTGGTGTACATTTTTTCCTTTCAGACCCCAGGATTGGCCCCAAGCCATGAAGGAGTACGTGCAGCGCTGTTTCACAGCATGTGAGACGGAGGAAGACAAAGACCGCACAGAAAAGGTTCTGAAGGAGGTGCTGCAGGAGCGGCTAAAGGATGGCTCTGCCTACACCATCGACTGGACGCACGAACCTCTACCAGAGTGAGTTTAGCCGTGAGGTTTGGTTAGAAAATGCTGTAATCGCTGTCAATAAAATGAACCGCACCGGTTATTCGATTGCCTGAGAACTTGGTATTTCTGTAGGTTAAAGGCCAAGCAGTCTCGCTGGGAGGCCTTGTCATCCCAAAGAGCAGGGGACGGTTCAGCTAGCCGTGGTGGAAACGGAGGGCCTGGTGCTTCCAGAGGCAGGGGAATTGGACACAGATTAGGCCACTACAGGAATATTTTTTCTCAAAGGAGTCCATCTTCAAGTTCATCACGGTCCTCCTCACGCTCGCCGTCGCCCTCATACAACCGCCACAGAGACCGCAGCAACCAAAGGCACAGGCGGAGGTATGGGATGGCTTGCTTCTCTGGGCGTCCTCAGGGTGCCCGTGCACTCCCACCTCACATCTTGTGTCCCTCTGTTTTCAGTGTCTCTGGCTCACAGTCAGACAGCAGCATCTCCAGTGACCTGCGCCCTCAGCTGTCAAGAAGAGGCCAGAAAGGAGCGCGTGGTCGCGGCAACGACAGGGATCGGGGACGCGGAGAGAGGGGACGCGGACGAGGGGGGAAAGCCAACAGAGGAAGGAGGTGAATTATACGGCTCTTTTCTTGACTTTCTGCTCCAATCTAAAATAGTGAGATTGTTTTTTTTTGCTATCAGGAACATTGGTAATTCAAATTCAAGTGGTGGAAAGAAAAGGAAGGGCGGCAACGCTGGTTTAGATTTCCATGACCCAGACAGAGAAGCTAAGAAGCAAAGCAGGGCGGCCCGCTTCCACAAACAGCTCCGCTCTGAGCCGCTGGTGCTTTCCATCAATTCCCTGGAGGTGCCTGACGGGACACAGGAAGGCCTTAGCTGGGAGGACTGCCCCATCGTGGGGTCGTGTCAGGACATCACCAAGCCCTACCTCAGGCTCACCTGTGCCCCAGACCCTTCTACTGTGCGCCCTGTGCAGGTGGGTTTTCTTCATGGACATGAATGCTCGTTATTCCTTAACCTTACATGGCTAAATTCTGCTATTAAAGAAGCTGCTAAGCACGTTTTTCACCAGGAATGAAAGGGAGAAGAAAGATTTGTATAATGGCTGTATGCGCTGTTCATGAAGTATTGAGGTCCCAGCTCTAATCCATCCGTCCACTTTTGTTCTCCAGGTGCTTAGAAAATCTCTGCAGGCCGTCAAAGCGCACTGGAAAAACAATCAGGACTACGCTTACGCCTGTGAGCAGATGAAGTCCATACGACAGGACCTAACGGTGGGTTATCCTCATGTTTCCACGCTGTAACAGTTTTCACTGCTGACTGGATTAGTTCGGTCGTACTTCGTCCAGTTAATTTGCCCCTTCATCCTGGTAGGTCCAAGGAGTTCGTACTGACTTCACAGTGGAAGTGTACGAGTGTCATGCGCGAATTGCCCTGGAAAAGGTGAGCCTCTGTTACTGCACATCCACAGATGGACGTGTCCTGTCCTAACACATTGCTAATGTTCTTTAGGGAGACCATGAGGAGTTTAACCAGTGCCAGACTCAACTGAAGGCCCTGTACAAGGAAATTCCCTCAGAGAACATCGGAGAGTTTACAGCTTATAGATTGCTGTACTACATCTTCACTAAAAACTCTGGAGGTGAGCTCACATCTGACGGAGGACTTTCTCTTCTTTCGTTTGACCTCTGCTTCATTTAATGCTGTTTGTTGGTTTTCCCCTGCAGACCTGACCACTGAGCTGGTGTACCTAACCCCAGCACTGCGGGCTGATGTCTGTGTGGCTCATGCTCTTGCACTGCGAGCTGCCTGGGCATTGGGGAACTTCCGCCGTTTCTTTAAGCTTTACCTGGAAGCCCCACGCATGGCTTCATATCTCATTGACAAGTTTGTAGAAAGAGAAAGAAAGTTGGCGCTTCGGGCCATAGTTAAAACGTACGTCAGACTCCCAAACATTTTTTATCAAAATGTTTTAAAAAAATGTTTGTATCATTACCAATTTGACAGACATCCCATGTTTCTTGCATGCTGACTTTGGGTCTGTGTTTCCTCTGTCCACAGATTCAGACCTGACCTGCCTGTGGAGTATGTGCAAACTGCTCTTGGCTTCACATGTTTAGACTCCTGTATGGCCTTTTTAACCACTCTAGGTGTCTCCTTCACTCCCTCTGATCCCACAAAGATAGACTGCAAAACCAGCTCAGCCTCCTTGGCTGCTTCCTGAGGGAGCAGAGTTAGCTCAGGGAAGAAACACACTTAGGGTCCATGTTGGATCCCTGTCATATTCAACACACTGCACGTCAGATAGTAAAGGCAGGCAGCTCCAGTAAGACTTAAATAGAAAGATTCTGTTATCAAATGCAGATCAAATTAACCCATGAGAGATAAAAACTTATTTTAAAACTAGGGAGCACATGTTTGCACACACTATCTGGAAATACTGCAAGATAGCCTAAAGTCCCATCACCCCACATCTAGAAAAAGAGAAGGGAGCTGTTTATCTTTGGGATCATGTTATCGCCACACTTTGGTAGCAAGTAGTCCCAAACCCAGAGCAGGGAGATACTCACCCTAAGGGTTCCTTTTCCCTCATCCTATCAGATTACAGCGCTAACAGTGTTCTGTTATGTTTTTTCCTTCCTCAAGTAAACAGCTCAAAGACCAGAAGATTCACATCTTGTCGGTCATAAGGGATACTCAAACCGCTCCTCGTCTGACCCGGCGCTCCGCAGTTTGGATTCACGCTGTCAGAGCCAAGTCACTGCTACGTTTCGCTTAAAGACTGTGAGAAGAGGCCAGCACTTTGTCTGAAAGAAGAGGTGGTGGTTTGTATGTCCTGCCTGAGTTAAGTTTTCTCAAGGTATCTCCAGCCAACGTCTGCTTCTGTCCCTCATCCCCGTGTGGCCCATGGACTGAGGTCTGTGCTGTTTCTCCTGCCACGACAGCCTTAATCCACTGTTCACAGAGCCCAAATCTTCTGCTGGCACCGGGAAGAAGTCTCAATCTCAGTGGCATTGACTTTCTGATAAGGCGCTCGTCGAGATTCGCATTCCGACCTACCCTGGAAGATGCGTCTCTTCTCCCACATGGCCCGCTGGTAGCGGGTTTTGCTCCTGCATCCCAAGATGGCCTCCAGGGGAGTCCTGTTCAGCAGCAGACCAGCAAGACGCCCTCCTGCCCTCCGCCTGCAGCCCGCCCCAGCAGCAGTCAGCCAATTCTGCGCGGAGGATCATCACAAGGGAATCACCAGTGGTTTGTATGCGACATCGGGCCCCGATGTGTCCGAGGCCGGTAAGAGAGGGACTTCTGGAAGGAGGTGGATGACGGCACCGCAGATGTCGCCTCACGTCTTCCGTGTTAACTGTTGTATGTCTTGTTTTATTTTATTTTTCGTTTTTATTTTCTTGGTTTTGTTTGCTTTTTTCCCCTCTTGGTACCAGTATTCTAATCAAAATGGGAAAAAGGATTATGGAACTAAACTCTGGGTTTAAGGAGAGTTTACAGCTCTCTTTATGGACTAATTAAGTGTCTACACAACTTTGGCAATATCCTAAAATGTCAAAGCTAAAGGTGGTAAGATCCATGAATTTTTACTGCAGGGATGCACACAGCTGTCTGAAAGCCACAAAAGACGAGTATTTCATTCAGAGCCGTGCAGGCAGCCATTTGATTAAGAGCGATGTGTGAGTTGAGTGCAGACTAGTGCTTTTCAGGCTTGTTTTCCCCCTAATACTTATGAGATGTGTAAAATAGGAGCCGGAATTGGAGCCTTATTTATTTATCTGGAGCACACAGTATAAAGCCTAAACAGAAAATCCTCGTTCTAATTGATCACCGAGCCAGCTACACTGAGCTCTCTGCGGTGCCTGGTCATTCGTCCTTTTCAGGGACCAGAGTGATCCAGGTCAATGCAGGTTGTAGTTTACATCATTAGTGGTGAGGGGGACAGGTTTCACTACTCGTTATGATTGCAAACTGCTCCTAAATGTCAGGGAACAGTAATCCATACCAGCAGTCGGACCGCATGTCGCCACATTCTGGAAATGAGGTCTTTGTTTTGAATGCTCCTCCTAAATGGGCTCTTTTATTAAATGGTATTTATTTCCATTGCAGAGACATTGAGCCTGACGTATTACAGAGTGATTTGCTGTACAATCTACATGTTAATGATTCACCTATTAACATAATATATTGCTGTAAATGCTGTATCATAATGTGATTTCTTTCTTTTAAAATAGTGCATAGCATAGGTCTTTGTTTTCCTTTTTTCACATATGGGTAAGTTTGAGGTTTTTCGGGGGGCGTTTTTTTTTTTCTTAAAAAAAAGAAGTGATGATATATGTGAACATGTGAACTCGGATAGCAGACAGCTCTGGATTGGGCTCATGTGCTCTGGCTGCCTGCAGTGGAGGAAAATCCTGATCCGGGGCCAGAAGCTTTATCGAGGCCTGTCAGGTCAAATCGTAGTGAAACCAGCCCAGACATGACCACATGAACAGAATTGTTACCAAGTGTCCCTGTAGGCAGTCTGTCACTTCTGACCATCTCATGTGACACTATCGTCCTCCAAAACTAATTAGTAGCAGCTTTAGTAACGATCCTGTATTCCCAGATGAGCGCTTTGTGAGGCAGTTTGTTGTTTCAGCAGACACTTTGTACTGACAGTGATCTCAACATGTGTCCTTTCTTTCCCCCCTTCATTTGCCCCCTCCTCTCTCCTCCTCCCTCCCCTCGCTCCCTGAACCCTCCTCCCACACGCCGCCACACCTCTCGTTCTTCAGCTTGTAGCACTGCTGCATTGCAGGAGCACACGGAGGGGAAAGTGGGCGCACGGCCTCCAGACGCCCGCCGGGGAGAGTCGGCTGTGGGCAAGTCGTGGTTTGAGCCGCTCACGTTGAAGCCACGCAGCTGGTTAAAAAAAAAAAAAAAAAAACGGGAGCCACACATGATGAAATGTGGAAAGTTGATCTGCTGCTAACCCCAATGTTTAAGATGCTTTTGTGTGCTCGATGATCGACTGTGTACAGTCTGTTTGTCCAGGTGCATTTGTACTTGATGAGCAATTCGCCTCCAGTGTTCTAAAGAAAACCTAGGGCTTTTTTTTTTCTTTCGTTTTTCTTTCGTTTTTCTTTTTTTTTTTAAGACTTTCCCTCATTAGCAGCCATCTGCTTTTTGTTTGTTAGACTGACGGATTCATTTGCAGTGGTCATTTAGAGCTTCCAAAGATTTTTCCCTTAACATCAAAATGTGTCTGGACATGCAGAACATACCATTTTCCCCAATCAGCTGCATTTAGGGACTGTTTAAAGTATACAGCCTTCAGATTTTTCTCCGTTTTACAAATGCCCGGTGATGACATCTGTAGGATTTTTAACAGACAGGGTTAAATTGTGAAAGTGTGATACCTCAGGATGTTTATTTTTTTCATAGAGAATCCAATTAATAATGACTAACAATGCACATTTTCATTTAGTTATCTTTTTTCCTGCGGTGTCAGTCATGTTACCTGTATTTTTTTGTTTTATTTGCTCCCACGTTACTGTATACCTTCATTAGTCTCTGTATCTCCCTCCTTGACACTTGGCTTTGGAAGATCTCCCATCTCCCTCCCTCACCCGTGTTAATTTCCTCCCATTTCTATTTAACTAGTCTTTGTTTGGACTCGTCTTTTCTCTCCTCTCACTTTCTCTTACGCCTGCCGGCTCCCCTCCCCCGCATGATGCTCTTCTTCCACAAATCTCTAACCTGTATTTTGTTCTTCTCATTCTTTTTACGTCAAATGTGTCTGTGACCATGTGCTGTGTGCAGCTAGGCACTCTCACTAGTAAGTATTGTATTACTTCTGCAGTGCTTTGATAGTTTGTGTTGCACCTCACTAACGACCAAAGCTGAAGGTTTATCTGCAAAGCCCTCTCCCCAGCCCCCACCCCACCCCCTCTCCCATACAGATCCGATATGAAAAACTGCCATTTTGTAAATATTGTGTATATACTTTTTGAGTTAATAAAAGTGAAGAATAAAGAACTTCTGGGGTTTGTTTTTTCTGAAGTTTTACGGTTCAACAAGTAAACGAGCATTACAGATAGTTTTATACCGAGCTCCAAAGTCTGGTTACATGATAACTTTTGGTTATAAAAGACCGTCATCTGAGTAAAAGTAATCTGTGGCTCTCTGTAAATTAGATTTCAACTTAATTATTTAGTGAAAAAATGTGACTTCCTTTTAGCTGTTATGGTTGACCTTTCTTGAGCAAACGGCAGCTGGAAAAACTGAAGATAAAAAAAAAAGGTTGGCTGTCCAAGATGGTCGGAAAAACAAAAGCTTAAACGCAGCAAAAAGAAAGGAAATCATTAAGTTACAGAGGAGAGGTTAAGGACAGAGCACAGACCTTAAAAGACAAGCAGAGATTTTGAACCTGATGAAATATCGTTTAAAGGCTAAAACCTAGAACATTGAACTTGGAGGGATCATTACTGAGTTGCATAAACTGGCATGAGACAACTGGTCTTTGTGGTGCAGACAGATCCAGATGTCTGGACCCAGAGGACTTCATAGCAAGCTACAAACAGAGACAGGAAGTGATTTTTTGTTAAAGCTGAGCAATTTCTTTATTCGGTATATTTTCATTGAACGCAGGCACACACCGTATGGCTCAATATTTATGCGTAGGCGTGTCTGGTTGCTGAAGGAAAAGAAGATAAGATGTACACTCAGGAAGGGGACAGAAGTCTAGTTTGAATATGTTTTAAAGTCACGGAAGATAAAGGAAAAAAACTAAAGCTGGCAGTAAATTGAATTGAATTGAATATACTTTATTGATCTCCAGGGAGAAATTGAGCAGGACACGCAGAAGAGGATAGGCCAATGTTAGAGAAAAGAGGGAAGTATTAGAAAAAAGGCAGCAGACACTAAAAAGTCATCTACAGATAGCAAGAAAGAAGGCTAATTTCAGAACTATAGCAGAAAATTCTTATAAGCTAATAAAACAGTGCAGAAAAGTGGCAATGTGCCATGGATAAAAGTAAAGGCAATGAGGCAAAAAGCACAGAAATATGAGGCTGGAAACAGAAAAGAGAAAAAGAGGGTTGTTTCAGTTTCATTTTGAGGCCTGCTGTGAGTCATTTACTGAGAATAAAAAAATAAGCAAAACCTTTTCTCAACAATCTTAAGAAAAATCCTAAAATCCACACATTATAAAAGAACCCAGCAGGCTTATCAGATTTCAGAGTACAAAGAGTTTGAATTTTCTCAGAAATAAATAAGACATAACTGAGTCTGGGTAAGACATGTGGCCTGAAATCATCCTATCATGATCAGCATCAATACATTTATTCCATTTTGTTGGAGGGAAACATTTGCCAATGAGGTGATACAGTTATAAGTGATACTGAGGGATTACACAGCAATTCACTCACAGGTTGACATATCTTAGAAACCCAAAACAACCCAGAGCCACACAGTGATCAGGAAAGAGGAAGCACGTGGAAAAAAAGAAGAATCACAACAGTTGAAGAGAATAGAGGGAAAAACAGTTTTATTCAAAGAGGTAAACATCAAACAAAGCCGGAAAAAGAGCGAAACAGCAAATATTACAGGCGCGAGGAGAAGTCGTAGATACAAGAGGTGAGTTGTGAGGGAGCAAAGAGGCGGGAAATACAGGACGAGGAGATAGCCAAAGGTACCCGCTGCAGCAAATGACAAGAAGATGGTCAGAAAACTGAGACTGTCCTGATGTGGTGCCCTCCAGTGAGGCCTTTGTGTGTGACAGCCTAGCGTCAGCCACAGACACTGAATTGAGACTAGATGTGGACGAAGAGTTGGAAAGGAAAATAAATCACAAGTTCTGCATCCCAACAACTGTATGGAAATCTAAAAATGTCTGAGAGGTAGATTGTTTGAACGAGAAAATATCAAGCTACACCAGCCACATCCAGACAAACGGCAGCTCTGAGGTCGGGATGGTGATGCCAGTGTCACAGCTGTCTCTCACTCGACTGAGTAACTGAACAATGTAACCTCACGCACTCACACGCAAACACTCACACACTCACAAACAGATGTAGTAAATGACCTCCATCAAGAGTAAGTCGTTGAACGGCGTACAAACCGCTCTTTTGTACACTTTGACACCTGAAACTGTTCGATTTTAAACACAGAAGTCATTCTCACAGTATTTCTTCCTCCTGCTACATCTGTAGCATTAGATACTCTTTGTATTCATAAAACAACACTCAGCTAAAGTTTCAAGCAACGGTCTATAAATTACGGAACTTCTTCTTCAGTGTGCCTCAGCAGAATTGTCGGGTATGGGGGTCCTGCAGGGTTTATAACTCCAGTCTGTCGGGAGGGGGGGGTTGTGATGGAGAGGTTAAAGATCCCATAACCTGTCAGTATCAGAGTTCATGAGAGATACACCCCCCCCCCCTCCCCCTCGTGGACGGTTCAGTAGGGGGTGAAGCGGTTGTATCCTCCCCTGTACAAACTGGCCTGTTGGCAGAAGCAGTGAGCCAGATGTGAGCGGGGGCCCACCACAAATATTCACAGGAAGCTGTGCGTGTGGCTGAGCTCACCATGGTACCAACGCCGTACGTCGTCGTCGGTCCGACCGAGTGGTGATAGGGATCCGCCGCTGTGGCGTAAACCCGCCCGTATCTGCTCAGACACATTAGAGGCACATGAGCAAAGTCATCCAGCAAAATTAGCTGAATAATTGACATTTCTTGTCAGATTTGATAATAAAGACATAGCGTTTTTTTGAGGACCAGGTATTTCTTTTCCTGTTTGCCTACCCATCACTGTAGGTTGCTGTGGCAGCGGATGCTGACTGAGCCACCCTGTACGCGGCGGGGTAGCTTCCCTGCCATGGGCAAAAGATAAACAATAAATACAGCAGCCTGAAGTGGGTCACTGCTTCAAAAATGCAAAAGGTTGGGAAATGTGCAGCTGCTTACATAAACCTCTGCTCCATACAGTCCGTCCTGGTACACCACCCTGAAACAACGAATAGAATAAGCACACACATTTGGGAATCAATCAAACATGATGCAGACGTGGCAGAGGGGTGGAGGGAAATGAACCCTTTTAATTTTCCTGAAATGCCTTTGCTTGAGCTCCATATGGCAAGCTCAAGGAAAGATGGGAAAGTGAAATCTTGAGCACTTAAGAAGAGGGTGCATCTGCTTTAATGTGTGGCGTTACTGTTTTCATACAGAAATCAAACATATATGATATGTATATAAATATATACACATATAAAAAACATGTATATATTTATATGTGTATTTCATCGTGGATGGAGCCAGTAATTTGATAGACAACAAAAAGAAGATAAATAAAAACATAAAAGTTTGATTTCTTTTTCACCTTATTGAAAGTAATCAGTTCCTGCACTCATTTTCATGGATTTCTTTGATTGTGTGTCTGCCCATTTGAAACTTTTTTTTTAATTCAGCAGTCGTACGAGTGGATCCACCTTTAACAAGAGTAACCTAAAACTCAGGACTTAAAGGATTTAAGTCAATCTCATCATGGCGCGGGCTCTCACCCGGGGTAGGCGGGCATGGCCGTGGGTGTGGCTGCAGCAGCGGCCGAGCGAATGGTGTTGTAGACGGCTCGGCCTCGGCCGCGCAGCGCAGAGCCCCGGTACGCCAGGGTGGGCGTCGCCATAGGATACGGAAAACTGGCAACTGAAAACAACCAAAGGCAGAGAAGCAACAAAAAGCTAAAGACAGTGAAATGATAACAACGCAGGTTGCTCAGCAAGCATGACCACGTTGAACCCACCTGTATAGAGCTCAGGAGCGTACATCGCCCCCATGACGGGGTTGATCTTCCACCCAGATGCTGCAGAGAAAATAAGGGAAAGTTTGACTCCTTTAAAACAGAACTTCTAAAATAGCTTCATGCATAAATGAGATCCCAAAATGTCACAAGCGTTCACAAATATGTCTTACTTGAAATTTCACTGTTTACAAGAGGCGCCTGAGGCTTCTTAGTAACCACCCTTGCGGTGGCATTATTTACCTGAGAGCAGAAATGAAAGCAACAAGCCATGAGCATGGAGTCTTTGCGTTGAAAGTACATGTGAAAAATCTCAAACAGCAACAGCTCCTTCTTTACCTCAATCTTTCTCCCCTCTACGATCGTCCCGTTCAGCTTCTCTCTTGCTCGGTCGGCCTCGGTCGCACTCTCAAAGGTCACAAATCCAAACCCCTGGATGTTTGGATGGTGGCATCATTAGTGTCTTTGATTGATTGAAAATCTTTCCCCCATCAGCCAAAACTTCTGATCAAAATTCTGCACAGCTCACCTTTGACCCCCGCTCATTGAAGATGATTTCTACATCAAGGATCTTGCCAAATTGCTGCACGAGAAGTGTCAGATTAAGTTAGTAGAGGTCAGTATATAGGGCTGTGGGAGTCGGTGGGATTTAGTTCTGCATACCCCAAACATCTGACGCAGGTCTGGGTCTCTGAAGCGGAAAGGGATGTTGGAGACATGGAGGCGTTTGGGTTGGGCTTTACCTGAGCCCTCCTCCTCACTTCCGCTCCCGGCTCCGCCACCAGACGACACAGAGACGCTGAGAGACTGGGGGTCAGACGCCACAGGGGCCAAAGCGTCCTCCTGACAGTACGACAGCATGACAGCGAGCACACGGATAGACGGAGAATAGAGGAAAAAAAGGGGACGTGAAGGAAGGGACAAAAACAGACAGATGGGAACAAAAGATGGAGAGGGTATGAATGAGATGAGACGCAAGTGAAGAAAAACGGGGAGAGGACGTCAGTGAAAAAGCAAAGACAGAAAGGGGATGAAGTCAATTCAACATGTCCCACATCTTTCAGAGACTTTATGTGAAGACTCAGTTGCGTAAGCATCACATGGCATTAAGCAAAGATCATTTCCATGAGATCAAGTGATCCAAACCAAGTTCAACCAGCATTCAGCAACCAGTGATCCTTCTCAGGCAAAAGTAAAGAGGCGTGGAAAAGGCACCATTTTAGTCGGGTGTCTTGGAACACATGCCTGTAGGAAAGTATAAAGGCTGATGCCCAACACACTAATGCCAAGATTATGATATTAAAACAACATGTGCTCACTCCAGCTGTGGTGAAAACTAGTTTAAAGCTCCACGGTAAACTCTAGTGAAGACTCTAAGCAGATGTAATTTGATTAAATAAGGTATACGACAGAAGTGAATGCACGCCTGTGTGTTATCACTCATCAGATGATTCAAAACTGCTCCACCTTGACATGTTAATGTCATTTATAGAGAAGTGATCTTTTCTGGATCATTTCTCTCTGTTTTATAAACTGCGACGTAACCGGGGAGCTTTACCGTACTGAGATAACACAGAGATGGGTCAGTGGCACATGCACACTGTCACCTGTCTTCTGTTGGTGGACATCACTGAGAAAGTTTCACTCGAACAATTGTAACCATGTCCATTTCATCTTTGCATTCACTGAAAAATATAATAACAGTAATATGAAACTCCAGTTCACTGAATCAACTAAGTAGAGTAGAGTATGAACACTCTGTGATGGTTCACGAATAGGTGGATGCATTCGCCCACAGATACACTAATTACTTAATCACCCTTGTAACTCTTCAGGAGCGTTGACTCTAGCCACTAGAATGCAGCCAAACAAAAAAAACCAGCCTGGTCAGCATCTCACTTTTTTGACAGAAAAAATATAATTATTTTTCTTCGTCTGGTAGAATTGTATTATGCCTTAGTGTTTTCTAGGATTATTGAAGCTAACTAGCAGTATAAAACCTGATCGACCTGGTAATAACTGGTGATTTGTGAAAATACAGTTTTAGCATTTCCATTCTTATTTAGTTTCCACCTGTTGATGACAAGAGGAAATACGTATCGGTGGAAATTTGAATCATTTGATTTTGAAAAGTGACGTTACACATAAATGTCTTCCCTTCTGCTGCATACTGCACATCTAACCTATGCTTTAAGGCCTGTATGTGTAAACCGCCCCATGCACAACAATTCAGGGACTTATGTGCCAAAACCAAAACATTCACTATCCCACAATGCACCACGATGCTAGTGTGCACCCATGTGTGTGTGTGTGTGTGTGTGTATGTGCGCACTGCTCAACCAACAAAAACTAAAAGGAAAATGTTTTTTAAAAAGAGAGAACAACAAAGAAAAAGTTATTGGGAGGAGTCAAGAATACCATGATGGAAAAATCTAGAGGAAAGGCTACAGTGAGCTTCAGCGGCAGGAGAAAAAGCAGAGAGCATAGGATATAAAAATGATACAAAAGCACTGGGATATTAAAAGAAAATGTGCTGCTGCAATGGAAATAAGGATGCCAGTGTCAAGACTTGAGGATTAGCAGTGTAGTACCAAGAGGCAGATAGATAGTGAAAAAGGCCTCAGTGCAAAGATAAAATTAATCCAAAGTAAACAAGGCAAAGGTGGTGCGCAAGAAGCTGGAAAGGACGAGGGTGATGGAGAGGAGGCCAAACGGGTGAAAACCGAAATGTCAGTCTGGGGTCACGGTGCTGCTTTTCTGCCAAAGGTTAAAGGTAAATTGACAAAGGCTGTAATTATTAAGGAGGGGATAGAGAAAAGGAAAAGACACACATTCATCCAGGAAGGCATTTTACAGACATATAATCAGACACACAGGCGCACACTACACTGGCGAGCTGTGACTAACTACTGTGGACAGCAGTCACAGCCACCTACACACACACACACACACACACACACACACACATACACACACACACACACACACACACACAGGCCAGAGGAGAGGGGAGGGGGTGGAGGGGGGTGGTGGTGTCATGTCACGATGCAGATTTGTGTTCTGGACCTGAGCGATATTTCAGAGGGGGAAAGGGGGTCATCTGGTCAGCTTCGCCCTTTGACCCCCTCCCTCCGTGGCGACGTCTCAACTTTCCCCACGAAAATCAGCACGGACCCAAGTATGTCAGGGGCTCTAGTAATAAAATATATAGACGGGGCCACAAAACACCATTTATGAGAGGAAGAAGAGAGATTTGTGGCAGAGGCTGGAGACAGATCCAGCCTGCCACACAGATCAGACCAAATGACTCTCCAGACTTTATCAGAGAGCTGGTTTTCATGCCTGAGGGAGACACTGCTGAGACTGAACTGCACTGCAAAACATCAACTCTGATTAATACACAAAAGATGGGATTATTTTAGTCAAAGCTAAACATTTCAACCTGTTCCCACATCACACTATATGTGTATGGGGTCTTTGGGTATGCTAACACTGATACAATCCTATTTCAGTTACTTGTATTTGAGTTTTTCCATCTAGAGACAGATTCAAGCTGTGTCCAGTGGCATATTTGTCCATTTGTTTCAAGAATAAAGAAAACAATTTACACCTAACATGAAAAAAAAAAGAAAAATGAAACAGAAAACATTTCTTCACACTTAATCCAGATTGGAGATTGTTCTTACAACCAGCAAAACAGACACAAGGTAGGAAGAAATGTGGGGATTTATTTTCAACAACAAATCACCTCTCAGCAATTCCGTACAAGGACGTGACTTTGGAAGGGGGGCTCTAAATATAGAAAGAAACTCTATCTGGGTATGTTTATCTGGCAGGACATTTGAAATGACTACCCACTTGTCACATTTAACTGTAGATCATATTTTATTGCGACTTGTTTTTAATTCCAGCGGAAGTCACAAATGTCTCTCACCGTGTTGCCGGACGTCAGTGAGTCGGCCCCTTCGAGCTGAGGGCCCTGATACACTCTGAGCTGGGCATGTTCCGGGTACTCTGCGCTGGGATGCGCTGAGGTGAAATCAAGGGTTGGAAGTCTGCCGGCAGATGTTGGTGGAGCTTGACCAGGTGGTGGGTAAGAGGGGGGTGGAGCGTAGACCTGTTGCAGGGAGGGGTCTCCACTGCCAGGGCCTCCCTCCTGTGTGGGACCCCCCTGGAACACAGAGAAGAAAGGAGGAAAGAAGGAATGAGCATTTAGTTCTGTCTTCTACATAAACAAACCAAGGCCCAGACACTTCTGCTTTTACTCCACAGCTGATGTGACACTTAAGTTGATGGTGATTGATGAGCAAGTAGCAGATTACACCGCAATAACAAAGACACTGGACAATAGAGGAGCATTCCACCCAATTCAGTGATGAAGATCTCCCTGTAGCAGGACGTCATTCAGGACACTTTCACTTATCCCAAGAACAGCATGTTGGTCTTTTTCAGGCAGGGTGAAAAGACCATACAAGCATACATACCATACATACTGTTTAACTCAACGATTCAATTTTCACTGCACCATTTAACAAAAGTTCACCAAAAATTGGATTGTACTGCAAAAGAACAGCAAGATCTGCACTTTTTTCACATAAAATCAGCATTTCTGTGTAGAAATACACAGAAGATTAAAGATTTCTTAAACAGCTGAAAGGTTAGTCAACATTTTATAAGAGGGTATTCATTTGAATGAATTTAATTTAATTTAAACAATTAAACAAATGTTATATTATGTGTAATGATAGTTTTCATGCTTTTTGAAGTGAAATCATTTCAGCCATTCAGATAAAACTTGGTACGTTATAATTTCCTTCTAACAAAATTAGTACCTTTTTAATTTGAGTCACTATAAAGAGGTAAGCGATAGTCACCTTTCTCTAAACCAGCACAGACATTTCAATAAAAACACATTCAAAAAATGTAATTAAACTTATTTAATGATTTAATTTGATGAGAATTTTCGAGCCATATAGCATATATTTAAGTTTAGAAATGATAAAACCTCTCCTGCCTTGTTAAATAGATTACCGTACTTTGACAAAAAAATGTTTCAATAATATCAGTCATTGACAAGAATATTCACTGACTCAACAATTTAGGAAACAAACCACACAGCATTGGTTCTCCCATTGACACAACTGAAGTGTAAAAGTAAAGGCATCGTCTTACCCCCTCACTTGGTTCCTCTGTCTCTGCTGCATTGTTCAACAACTGCAGCATGTTTTAATGCCCAATGGCCACCCGCCCACCCACCATAAGTCCAACTCGAGCACCAATCACGTCTAACAACTGCCACAGCAGAGGAACCACAGAGCCACACCAGCTGTTAACATCTGTAACTGTCAATCACCAAACACACTCACAAACTGCAGGCACACTACAGACAGACTTCTTCCCCCAAGACGAGGTATTTATGAAGGTATTTGCTCCCTCAGCAGAGTGGAGACATCTCGTCATTCCCTGAGAATACCCCTTTGGAGGCAAAAGTTTGTCACTTTCAGAAAGATTTGATTTTTTTTCTAATATTTTTGAATGACATCTTTTGATGTGACTGAGGGCCACATTTATTCGGAGGATGTGTGGTGTTTAATATCAGGCCCGACAACTCTGTGACATTGACCTGCCCATTGGCAGCTGGCCGCTCTGCCTTCTGAACAACAGCCGACAGCCGTCAGAAGAAAAAAAAACCTAATGGGTTGATGATTATTAAAATAAATAAAGGTGTTACACTATCTGGCAAGGCACAAAAATCAAGAACTATTTTATTAAATGGTGGCACTGTAACCACAAGTGCTTTGGATATAACTATTACTGTCTCAGAGCATACTTTCCCTTTATCAAAGATCAAAGAATTTTCTCTGTATTTCTCTTTATCCAAATTAGACAGACAGCCCGTTTCATGATTATGGATAATGTATCACCATTAAAAGTGTCTCTATTGTAACAGCGTCTCATGTATCCCGCCGTGTGCTGCTCAACTTGAGAAGAGTGATATTTCTGTAGATGCTGACTCAAATTACAAAGGAGGGCGAATGCAGCATCGTCTTGATTAGCACCGACCTTAACTGTGCTCCCTCTGACTCTCAGGATTACACTGAGCCCTTTTCGATATGTTTTTTGGCTCACAAGCAAAGAAAAAGGGCTGACAGAAAATGCTACATCAGAATTTTAAGGGACTCAAGAATAATATCATACCAGGATTCTGGTGCCCCAGCAAGAATTATTTTATTATGCATGTACCTGTTGAAATTGAACAGGTTGACTGTATCTACTACCTGATATTTGACAAACTGTCTTTGTGTAGCATGCCATCAGTATATGGAAAGTTTAACTACAGCTGATACACATTATTAGGTCTGCTATGAGCCAAAGTGCTTTGTCATTTATTTTACATGAAGGATATGTGTGATAAGAAGTGAGAGGGTTGTTTATCGTTGTTCAACGCTTCCTTGTGGAAACAAAACTATTGTGAAAAAATGTCCCATCCATCCGACAGCATAGCTGTTTCAGTCAAAATTCAGCAGGCCCAAGAATGAAATCACAAACCACTAAACATCAGCAGGGGTCATTTCCTGGATGTCGTATATAGTTTAACCCTTTTCTTCAGCTTCAACAGAAAACAGCATTCCAACCTCTACAAATGTGATGATGGGTCCACCTTGCACATAAACACTCTGATGACCCCCTTTAATATCACAGAGACTCTTTAACAAAGCAGAAAGAAAGTGAAAATGTAATTGATGGGTAGTAATAAAACAGGAAGTTAACTTATTTTGAATGGGGGAAAAAATCGGGTGTTCTATTTTACCTGCAGCATGTTATTCAGGACTTTTTCACATCTATAAGTTACTTTTATCGTCACACTTTTATCGTAACCAAAAAACAACTAGTCAAACTTAAAGGAAAAAGTAGTGTCTCATTGAAACCAACTACATCAGAATATTTTGTAAACTTAGAAACCAACAGATCAAATCTAATTTTAACCATTCAGCTTCGCTGCCCCCGACATTCAAGCTAGACCAGGTCTCAAAACTTATCAACAATTTCTATTTGTGTCAAGAAAAAAACAATTCATGGACACGCTTCCCAGATAAAATAAGACAGATGAGAGAAGATAGCGCCATCTGTTACATATCACCGTCAACTGTCTTCTATTTCTTTGTTTTCCCACAGACCTTAACTACCATCCACTGAGCCTCATTCAGTATCGCAGAGTCAGCAAGTGTGGAGAGACAGGCTTTTTTTTTATTGCCGTTTGTTCTCTATCTCTCTCGCCTCCTTCCTCAGCTGTCACTTTGCGGTCAGAGGTCGACGGCTCAGAGCCAGGTGCCCGATGTGACAGCTGCCGCGGGATTAACACAAGACGACACTAACTGCAGATGTTATGGTCAAGTATGAGTCTTTGCAGCTGGTAGACGATTAAGTGAAACGCAGGAGACTTTTTTTCCATTCAGTCGTCCAACACATTCTGCTTTTTGCGTATGAGCCTCTGCAGGCTTACGGTTTGGTAATGACAAAGAGGAGCGGTGAAGGAAGAGGACAGACGAACACACACACTGGCGTGTGACATGGATCCCGAGGTAGATGTCAAAGCACAGCTGCGGAAATTTGAGATTCAGTGGATACTCTGTCAAGACTTGTGGTGCCTTTAAGCTCTAACGAAGATTGAACAGAGCTGAACCTTCAGATGTGACGTAAAACAATAAAAAGCCTCAGGGTGCTGCAAGAAGAAAAATCCTATTCTTTAGGCCTTGATTTCAGCTTCAGAAACAGTTATGTGCTCTCTCAAAATAAGCAACAGTTATTTTATTTTTTCATTTATTTATTTAAAGCCAGGTATAAATTTTGAGTCGGAGACACAAACTGCCAAACACTTAAATGCTTAACGGGAAGATTTTAGCACCAAGAGTCGTCTGCACAAAACAAGATGGGTGACAGAACCTCCTCCAGTGATTATCAGCTCAGGAGAGAAGGACTAAAAATACAGCTGGTGTGAAGCACAGTGACAAGGTAGAGAGACACCAGATGCGTTGTGGCATTAATGGTATGTCAGGGACACTTGCTGCAAGTCTCACTCACACCAGTGGACTAAAGATAACTCCTAATGTGTCTTTACTATTGCCAACAATCAGTGTTCTTCACACAGCTCCCATTGGGCCTTAATGCTTTTTTCTAATAGGTTTTTCTAAAATATTACACTAAAATTCACAAAAAAAGGTTCAGACTTTGTTGTTCTGTAAAATCCTTCATTTTGCAAGTGAAAAGCTCAGTGGGATCATTAATTTAGGGCTTTCATTTCAAAATCAAATGAACCACTAAGAGCTTAAAGAAATTGTTGCATTTTTTTAAGCGTGCAAAAATACAAAACGACTAACAAGTAATAGCCTTTTCGTTTCCACCTTTCTCATGAAATTAAACAAAAAACAGTATCTCTATCAAATTTATTTTTCATCTGACATGTTCCAAACAGTTAAATTTACTTTAAATTATCATGTATTGCAGTTTTGAAGCCTTTTTGTTCTGACTGGTTTTACTCATACAAGTCTCAGAGCTCTTTTGTGGCTTATAAATGATTAATTGCCTATAACGGATGCTTGTAAAGGATGTGTTTAATGATTGTGGAAAATCTACACAAGCATTCATGTGATAATTTGGTATTGCAGAACAAATGAAGAGTTTACCTGAACTATGCTGGGATAGCATGTGGTTGTCTGTGGGTAGACGGGGAGTCCATAAGGCTGGAGGATCACAGTGGGTGAGGAGAGCATAGCCCAAAAGCCACACACAAGAGGACGGGGAACAGAGGATGATGGGGGGAGGAAGGAAAAAGGAGCGCAGGGGGAAAAGGAAAGTTTGACTCACACAGTTAAAAAAATAAGTTTGGGATGGAAAAAATCGTGCCAAAATTCCAACAAGAGAAAAGAGAAGATCCAAGAGGGTGAGGAGAAGGAGGGTTAAGACTGTGTCTGTCACACGTGTACGTAAAAAACACACTCCACAGATGAACTAAGTCTTTGCCTGAAAAAGACAGAATATGAGGCTCTGAAGGAGAAAACAAGTGAGCTTCTGTGTGTCCATCAGTTGATCATGCAGCCTGACAGACAGACACACATGCTCAGGGTCCCATTTCAGAGGTATATAAATAGTCACCCATGTCCTTCTCACTGAGTTTACCACCTTATCTCCTCTGCTCTCACACACTATGTATTTGACACCACTTTCTGTTGCTCCCTATTGAACAATCTAAAAACCTTTTGAATGTTAGTTTCAGTGTAGTTAAACGTCATCATATATGGGGAAAAGTTTTATTTTCCGACTCCATATTTGTAAGTAAGAAACGAAGTAAGACAATAATTAAAACACAGACCAGAAGGAGTAAAATCACAAATTGCGCTAAGCTTTTCCCGTGTTATCAGCTGTATTATATTTGACCAATAGATGGCGACTCCCCATAAAGTTACTTCCGTTTATTGCGAAGAGTGGCATGATGGGAAACGTAGTGTGTGTCCACCACATATAAATGAATGTGAACGGCCTTTGACGGCCTCTTTACAACGCGAGCCTGAGCGTGGCAGGTACAGTCCACCGTTTCACTTTCCGCACAGCACAAACTTACTGCATTTGACATAATACTACCACAGAAAGTGCTATTAAAAAAAGAGAACTCAGTTAACGTCTGAAGTCACCCATGTATAACGTTCGTGTTTATCTCAAAAGTAGAATTTTTGTTTAGCTAATGCTAGTGGGGCTCTCTAAACAACGTGGTGCCGGGCGGCTGCGGCCTTGTCGTTTGGCTCTGCGAACGGAGTCTTTTTACTTTTTTGTACAATTTTCTCTTCTTAACTTGTCTTCAAGGTTTTGGTGTTGGATATTGTAATTAAATGTACGCTACATATTTTTGTTATAGCCATTAAACAAACGTTTGCGTTGAGGTAGCATGGCAGAAATAGAAGTAGCTATTTTTTAACAGGATACTTCTAATGGTATAATTTCCGATTGATGCACTTTATTTAGTAGTGTTTAGTTCAATTCTCACAGGACCTTTGATATATGGTAGTAACTTCTACGTGTTTGAAACCTTGCATGTGGGTTGATTTATGCTAAATGTAACCTTTATTAATCTCTTAAAATATTAAGCAGTTCTGATTATCTAATCCACGTGGAACTAGTTTGCACAAGGCATCAAGGAATTTGTCAATGTTCAAAACTTTAATGTGTTGAAATGTAAAATGTTGAAACCTATTAAAGTACAGAAAAATCCCATCAGTGGGAGAGGCGAGGGATCTTTGGTCTGGTTCTGGTGGTGAGTTTTGTCGTGTTGTTTTAGGCACTGTAAGCCAACATGCCCGTTGCCAGGAGTTGGGTTTGCAGTAAGACGTATGTCACCCCCCGTCGTCCATTCGAGAAGTCTCGTCTCGACCAGGAGTTGAAACTCATTGGTATGTTATAACTTGACATCTTCACACTGCATGTAACTTATTTAAAATCTTTGCGGTGTTAAATGACATTTTATCTTTATTTTAAGGCGAGTATGGGCTGAGGAACAAGCGTGAGGTGTGGAGGGTCAAGTTTACTCTGGCTAAGATCCGTAAAGCAGCCAGAGAGCTGCTCACTCTGGATGAGAAGGACCCCAGGCGTCTGTTTGAAGGTATGCCAAACGGGTTACTTTTTTTTTTTTTTTAATGGCCAATGATTTAAATATCAAACCATCAGACTTAACTGTGGTGTCAAGAATTCCTCGTCAATGAGGCCATTGTTGCTTAAATGAAGAGTCAGCATTTGCCACTGCGTATGCGCACCTCGGTTTGGAGATGTAAATCAATTTTGTCTCTTTTCATCCAGGTAATGCTTTGCTCAGGCGTCTGGTGAGGATCGGGGTGCTGGATGAGGGTAAGATGAAGCTCGATTACATCCTGGGCCTGAAGGTTGAAGATTTCTTGGAGAGGAGGCTACAGACACAGGTCTTCAAGCTCGGACTTGCCAAGAGCATCCACCATGCCCGTGTCCTTATCCGCCAGAGGCACATCCGGTAAGCTTTAGACCTAAAGTAAATGTTAAAAAGTGGTCAATTAGTATTTAGAGGGACTCCTGAGAAACTGTCATTGCTTCCTCTTCCATCAGAGGACCAGCTACGTGTAGCACTCTTCGTTGATCTGTTAAACATTTCAGCAAGGTCAATTCGGTATCAAAGCCGTATACCTTGTCAGTTATTGCCCTGAGCCAATCCCGCAGCTGTGTACGCGGACTGTACCGCTGCTCTGTCGTGGCTGTCAGGTAAGGTTTGGGGGATTGCACCTCGGGCAATTTGAGTGTTGACTCCAGTTTAATGCGTATCGATGGTCCCAATGTCCAGGCTGGTGATTTAAGATCTAAGTTCAGAATATCTGTGGTGTCAAGAATTCCTCGTGAATGAAGCCTGCATCAGATAAAGAGTTTTTAACAAGCTTATGTCAGACTTTGAGTCTCCAGGGACTCATTCAGTATCTGTTTTTGAAAACCTTTTTAAAATTTTCTTCTGTCTTGACAGTGTGCGGAAGCAGGTGGTGAACATTCCCTCCTTTGTGGTCCGCCTGGACAGCCAGAAGCACATTGACTTCTCCCTGAGGTCACCGTATGGTGGTGGACGCCCAGGTCGTGTCAAGAGAAAGAACGCCAAGAAGGGCCAGGGTGGCGCTGGAGGAGCTGACGATGAGGAGGAGGATTAAGAAGGATGTCATGCCAGGGAATGTCTTCAAACTTCCTGTTCTGTCTAAATTCTTAATAAAAAAGTTTGGTCTTACCAAAGACGTGAGCTGCTTCTGTGTTTTATTTATTGTGGGTACCAAAGGCATTGGGACACTGCACATTTTATTTTTAAGTATAAAACGGTTCTTCTCAGTATAGTAGAAACTAAATGTAATTGAATGTGATTGGTGTTGATATGGGAGACTCGAAAGATGCCCTTCACGAGGACGAAGTTCAATTTTTATATAAATGGTACAGTCCATGCAACTTCGAGAGGAATGGTGTCGTCCGAGTCGTTCTGATGACGTCGTCATTGACTAACCAGGAAGTGGAGAAGGTGTGAATGGGAACTTGCAGGGACGGTATTACCTGCAGGGTGCACCGGAACGACGCGTTTTTCAAACCTGAGGATTAACGTGTTGTAGATGTAAGTTTGTCTTTTGGGTTTCCTGGCCAAGCTGCCATTTCTTTTCTTAATTAAAACTGCCGTTGCCAACCGTTTGTAACTCTTGTCGCAACCACAGCATATCTGCTGCCACCCAACAGTAACGTTGGTCATGAAGCACCTTCGTTTAACGGCATGTTTGTAGTATTAATGCTCCTGTTACTGGTCTTTGTTGCCTACAAAAGTAGCTTTTTGATGGGGGGCCTGCCCGTAACTGTTAGTATCCAAATTTAAATCAGATTTGACCTGATTTACAGCGACTGAAAACGTCAAACAGATGACATTTCCACCCTGAAGATTCGACGGCAAGTGCTCACTGTTCGACATCACCGGAAATGTTCATAGCTGGGCACGTTGTTTCACAGCAGAGTTGTGATGAAATACAGAGGTTTGACTGTGTTGTTGCTGGAGGAAGTTTTTGGGTTTATTTAAATGACTTTGAGCTAGAAATATAAATAACCCGTACTGGCAACAGAAGGAGGTCCTGAATAGAAACTTCTTACCTACAGTATAAAGGCATAATCAGAAGGATGCTTTCATTAGTCATTTAGAAATTTAAGACTGAACTTAAGAAAAAAAAAAAGCAAGTTGTATTAGGTTTTTATTTGCTTATTGTTTTGATAGAAATTAGAAAAGAGTCCAAAATGGCCCAGAAATCCAAGCCCCAAAATGATCAGTACATACTGCATGAAATGTTTATTCACCAACATATTCTCTGTTGATAATTTTATTTTATTTTTTATTTCACATTGTGTTCATGTCTTCCAAAAAGATGCCGCTCTTGTAAATTTAGGCAAAGCAAAAAGAACAATGGCAACATTATGGGAATGTGATAAACATCTGTTTCTTTACCAGCTCAGTCCAATGTCAACTCTGCTGACATGTCTCTATATATTCGGAGGACACAGTTAGTATTGATAACCGCTTAATTATCAGGAATGTTGTTCACCGAAGGCTAAATGCTTATTCCACACTTTGGATGCATTTAAACAAAGTAACATCAATTATGATTTTAAGACATCTTCAAAGAGCTTTAGAGGTGGTTCAGGGTACTTTTAATGTATCCTATATAAAGACGGAAACGAAAAGATTCTCCCAAAGCTGCTTTTTTGTAAGACATTTTTTCCCACACTCTTTAACACATAATTCTGAGCTGTTTCCATTGGTTTTTCCTATGTGTCAAGCTCTTTTACAGGAAAACTCCGGCAGCAGAACCATGTCTTCCAACGAGCTGGTGTATTTGGGAGTTCTTGCCGTCTCCCTCCCTGTTGGATTCCTCTTTCGTTACCTCAGTAAGTATCTTACAAAGATTCAAAGACAGGTTAGAAAGGTCAGCGAGTCTGCACTTCATTGAGTTGTCGTCTATATATCTCGAGTTTACTTTAAGACTGGACAATCTCAAAGTTCTGGAGGAATTTGCGGCCAGCTACAGATGTTGAGCAGAACAGCTCCAATGTCTTGTGGATGTGTGGAAGTGAATGAGCACACCTCAGATGTTGATTGGTTATTCCTCCATCACCTCAGGTCCACCTGTGAAACAGGGAGCAGCTCTGCTTCTGGGCCTCCTCATCACCGCTGCCTCCTGTCACATCCACACCCTCCATTCACTGGTCACTGTGATCGGGACGTGGATTATCATCAAGAGCAGCTGGCGGTGAGGGTTTAATCCATCTTTTTCTGTACGAAGCTCAGGAGCACTGATCTGCACCCGGAAATGATGGATTATCTTCTTCTTCATTTGATTAATGTATGAAATGTTCCACAGAGAAATTAATGTATAACATAGAGAAATAATACACTTTTATATCTATCAGGGGGTCTGTAAGTGTTTTTTCTGTAGTGAATGTGGTTTGGAGTGTAAAACTCTTTAATCTAGAAGCACTACATCAGTCCTTTTTGTTGATGAATGTCCTCAAGATTAAACAGTCATCTTGTTAACGTTAACTGGAGATGCTCTACAGCTGTAACCCTCACAGATGTGCTCTTGTTTTGACAGCCATGCTCCAGCGCTCAGTCTCAGCTGGACCTTTCTCTACCTCCTCTTTTTCCGACTGGTCACCTGGTTCGATCTGCCCCAGCCAACACCTTTCGCCAACGCCATCCAGTTACTTCTCACGCTCAAGGTAGACAGAAAAACCCGCAAACAGGAAATGAAGGATGTGCTGCAGAGGGAGGAGCACGTTAACAACTCGGTGCGATTTGTTTGGTTTTACCCGAGATGGTGAGTGTAGCCAACGAGGTGCACAGCTTCCACGTGGAAAAGAAAAAGGACGTCAGCGCTTTTGCCAAGTCTCCTGTCATCGGTGGTCTGTCTCAGGAGCCTTCTCTCTACGACCTTCTGTCTTATAGTTACTGTTATATTGGTATAATGACGGGTAAGTCTGCGTGTCATTGTGGGTGGATATCTGTGTTCCGTTATTAACAATTGTCATCAATTCTTTTATTTTCTGGGTTTACTAGCTGTTATTATCCATATGTTTTTGCATGAATTGTAACTGATGTTTCTCTTTGTCTCGCTTTCTGCCACTTGTCCAACATTGTGAGTCTATATTGTTTTTTCAGCATTATTTCTCTACATTTTATGTGTTCACGCTGCTCTGCTCTTTTTTTTTTTCCTCTCTCTCTTGTCCCGTTAAACACCACCCCGCTGTCTTTTCCACCACACTCTTCCGCCATGACCTTTTGTATCTTGCAACATTGTAATTCTCCATTTGTCGATTCCTCACTTCTTACCGCTGCACCTTCTTCCTCTGTGCATCACTCCATGCTCGTAAAGGCCCGTTCTTTCGCTTCCAAACCTACATGGACTGGTTGAGGCAGCCGGAGCCGCTGGCTCTGCCCGGCAGGGAGCCGTGTCTGCAGCGCCTGAAGCTGGTCCCGCTGTACGGCGCCCTGTTCCTGGCAGTCAACTCCGTCTTTCCGTTAGCTTACGTCCGCACAGAGGAGTTCTTGGAGGAAAACGTTTTCTACAGGTATTGTTTCTGGATCTGTCCCAATGACTGCTTGTTAATCGCTGGCATCACACATTTGTTGATTTAAAGTGACTGCACTCCAGAATGTATTAAGCTGTGCCGCACGTAGAAGCCGACACATAAAGGTCAAGAGGTGAGCAACTGTGACACAGTCAACTGAACTATTATAAGCTTAATCACAGTTTCTGTGGAATTAGCAGAAAAACACTGAAGCTCTTTGTATGCTGTGCAGGCCTGTGTTAAGACCACATCTCTTTAATGTTTTAAAGTATTTATAAGGTTGCTACCAGCTACTCAGTCGTGTTACTTTTCAGAAGTGGGTGCACAACTTGTTATCAAGGAAATCAAAACACTGTCAGAAGAAGAGGGGTTTCTTTTGTGGGAAGTGCAGAGTAAACCTCTTTGTTATTTGATATGGAGATAACAAGCTCCGTTCTGTCTCCCTGCAGGTTCTTCTACATGGTGGCAGTGTTCTTTGTGTTTAGGATGCGCTTCTATGCAGCGTGGTGTGGAGCTGAGGCGGGCTGCATCAGCGCAGGTCTGGGCTGCTACCCGGAAAAGGCGCTCTCCAAACCGGGAGGAGGGCCCACTGTTAACTACAGGTAGGTGGAGGGATTGTGAGAAAGGTTTGAGGAGGGTTTGCATATCAGAGAGGTCTGAAAGGGTTTCTCTTGTCTCCCATACGTCCCCGACAGCCCCGATTCCACAACTGAAGAGAAATATGACTTCCGAACCATCCAGAACATCGACTGTTACAACACTGACTTCTGTGTGAAGGTCCGGCACGGCATGCGATACTGGAACATGACTGTGCAGTGGTGGCTGCATCACTACATCTACCCCAACGCCCCGTTCAGATCCTACACACTCAGGTATGCTTTTCTGTGTGGTTATAGAGCTTTTTACATCATCTGTGCAGGGACATTTTATAGTGTGACACAGCAAGCATCTCTGTTCTTCTCAATGCTGGCCCTTTGCCATCACTTCTTAGTTTCCTCTTTTTCTCAAATCCTCCCTGTTACAGGACTACTGCACTCTGTAATAGATTGCAAACATTACTCACATGTATTTTGGGGAGTAGGCAGTAGGTGGTTGTGAGTGAGATAGTATCAAAAGAGATGGTATCAAAAATAAACCACACTTCCTGGTACAAAGTACACAGAGTCCATTGTAATGTCACCCAGTGAAAACAAAACTCACTGATGAGAAGGTGTTGAATTTAGTCTCATTCTGTGATGTAATATAACCCATTCAGACCTGCCTCGGACTTGAAACAAATCTTCTAACAGATGGCGGAAACCTTGGCGGGACACGTCTGTTGGGCCTCAGCCTCTAACCCTGCTGTCTGTCTGTATCTCACAGGGCGGGCTGGACCATGTTCATCAGCGCCTACTGGCATGGACTCCATGCTGGCTACTACCTCTCCTTCCTCACCATCCCCCTGTGCATCGCAGCCGAGTCTGCCATGGAGGGCTCTGTCCGAGCCAAGCTGGGTCCGCGCGGACAAAACATCTTCGACTGGGTTCACTGGTTCCTGAAGATGAGGGCCTACGACTACATGTGCATGGGCTTCGTGCTGCTGAAGGCCTCTGACACCGTCAACTACTGGACGTCCATCTACTTCGTCATGCACGTCATCGCTGTGGGCTGTATAGTGGTGGGCAGGGTTCTAAAGGGAGGGAAAAGAGAAGGGAAGAGGCAAGATGAGGCACAGAAAAAAGAGGGAGAGTTGATAAAGGAGGCTGAAAAGAAATCTGACTAAATGCAGGAACAAAATGGACTGGTTGGAGCCTTTTTGGGATGTGAGGAAGAGTCGTTTAAAGACTAGAATTTCAGACACAAATACTCACGTTTCTGACATCAGTCCAAGAGGTCAATTTTATGAAAAACACTGATAAAAGTTTGACTCTTTGTCTATATATATATGTACATAATTGTACCTTGAGCTATGGGAGGACAGCACCCTTTGAATGTTACTTTTATAGTACGAGTGGAAGCTGTGATGTTCTCAGCTGTTTGTGATTTAAAGAAGTGTCAACATCTCAAATCCAGAGCAGAGTGTTCTGGGGCTTTAAAGCATTATGAAATTGGTTCATATGTCCTCATATGAATAATATTTATATTAATTTAGTAACTGTTGAAATACAGTGATTTCATTTGAACACCAGACGCTGTGAGGATTAACTAAGCATTCCAATAGGTGATCAACCTTCAGTATGACATTACAGAGTCTATGTGATAGAAGAGTGAGTGAATTTAGAGGAAATAAGTCTACGCTGATAATATCATCAGGGCTCAGATATCATGGAGTGAATGAAAGAAATAGTGACATTTCCACTGGTTCAACTTCCACAAAGCTGCTTTCGGTCCAGATTACATTTGTATTTCAGCCAATTTACATTTAGATAGTATGCGTGTAAATAGCATGCTGTGGTTCTTATTTTTTAGGAAGATATTTTTTTGTTCTTTGGTTTATTTCCAACCTGTCTTGTGTGTTCGAGGTCTGTCCTTTCTGTTTCCAGCTCTTTTTAAAAGTTCCTCATACACCCCTGCAGTAGTGCTGTCTCTGATGAGTGTGTGCCACCAGTCCGTTCACTGCCAGATGTCTGAACTGCCATCGCGTTCCATTCAGGGTTGGGACCAAACATTTATCCAGGTGCAAGTTTTGTGTTATTTCTACAACCTGCCAACATTGATGATGATTATAGCACAGATGGAGCTGTTGGATGAGAGAAGATTACACCATCAGTCTGTGTCACAAAGTCTGAATATCAGATTTACCTCTTCTTCTGGTCCAATATGAATATACCCAACTGTAATTACTGTGATATTAAAAGCAATTTGTCCATGATAAACTGCTTTAATGATAATTCTTACTTGTATAAAAACTTTGATAAATGATAAAATACTAAACACATCCTGTTTTTCAAGCTTTGTGATTATGTTGTTTAAAAGAGGGTGACAGAGAGCGGTGAGGGTTTTTTTTTTCTCCGTTTCCCGTTTAGACCTGAGATAATATGAGTTGTAAACATGTTCAGTGTTTTATTTACCCTCTCTGTGCCACAACCCTCCAACATGTCATGTCACAGTGACATCACTGCACCGCGTTTACATGAACGCTGTTTTTTCTGCTGGCATGTTCGGTTTTCTGCCTTTTGTTTAGTTCATTTATATCTTTGCCTGCACCCACTGTAACCTCTCCTGCTTTGTAACAAACGTGTTACATGCGGAACACATAAAATAAACATTTCCTCACGGGTCTACTTGTGATCATTTGTGAATGTCTTTTTTTATCTTTATAATAACGTTTTTCAAAGCGTGTGATTCTGTTGGTAGAAACACACACACACTGGATAGTTGTCGACTGTCACACATGACTTGAACACAAACACACCTGCCTGGTTACCTCAGCTGCTCAAACAGTGTCCTGATACAGCCAAGAACTAATTTTTGCATTTGCACACACAGAAGCTGGTTACTTTCTTTTCTGTTAGAAGTATGAGCCTAATCTGTAATTTTACATGTCAGTTTTCTTCTGGGTTGTTGTTAGACAGTGCAAATCCGAAAAGCTGGTGAATCACTTTGGAAATAATGGGTTACAAATGACAAGGAAGTAACTATGTGGTCATTTGCAAAGGGAGTAAAGTCCATCAGAGGCGTCAGGAATGTTTCATGGTTATATGCCATTTCCCTCTTGAAGTGTTCGGTCAGTCGTTGGTTTTCTTTTCAGTTTGTTGCTGGGGACGTGTTTAAGGAGGACAGTCAGTTGCGTTTAACTATCAGAGGAATGGACAGAGAGCTACAGAGGCAAAGCTCAAGTAAGATGAAAAGCTTTGATGAAAGTGTTTGTTTTTATGTTGCAGGAACATGTAGATTTCTTAGAGTAAAAAAAAAAACTGAACTTATTTCAACTTGAATCTGTCCTTGAAATTCCTGTTGATGTGTGACTCACACTGCTCATCCATTTTTTGATGGTTTTTACCCCAATTAAAGTGTTAGGAACTGGTCATCTCGGGGACCAGGAGTCACTCAGGTTGCGTCAGGTTTCATATGGAGTGTCCAATCAGACCTATCCTCAGAACAACCAGAGGGTGACCCCCGCAGAGGAGGGGGACGCTGGCAACAATGGGCCACCTATGGAGCTCAGGAACTTCCCATATCCAATGAAACTGAAAAGAGCTGTGAGGTAAAAGCAATCATCCTATTTCATTGTTCTCAGTTTGTTTCAGTGAGCAACTCAAGTGGTGGTAATTAAACTTTTCTATTCTCCATATATATTCCAAATTTAAATGATAATTTATGCCCTTAACTGTAATTTCTAAGAGATTAACTAATCTAACTCTGCCACCATCCAATCTCTCATTTATTTTATGCCTATTTAAAATGTCTTGTAAATTAAAGGAAATGAAAGACTTTCTAAACTTCCTGGAGTCATTAAGGTGTTTTAAAAGCCTTTTCCGCTGCAGGCAGGTGCAGCAAATGCAGGTGCCCATCCTCTCCAGCGCTGAGAGCTGGAAACGGAAAAAGACAAAATTCCTTCAAAAACTAAAAAAAAACACCTTGGAATTCTTTCACCTTTTTTCTCTGTGGGGCAAGACCTTGCAAAAGATCGGAGGTACAGACTCACCTCAAGTGCATGTAATGGGAAGGCCTACATGCATCAAATGATAGATTATATACAACATGGTAATGTTGCTATATTCAAACCAATTTGAGGTCTGTTTTTTCCCAACAGGAAATTTTGGAGGAGGTGTTCAGTCTTATTTCCTCTTTTTACGATTTTTGGTGGTTCTCAATTTTGTTTCCTTCCTACTGCTGGCTGGATTTGTCATCATCCCCAGCATTGTCTTCAGATATGTGGGGATCAGCTCTGCCAACAGCACAGGTGAACAGTTCTTCGGCTCCCGACGCTCCCTTTAGCTCTGAACTTCAGGTTGCATTGGCATGCTTACCTTTTCTCAAGTCAACCTAGAATCAGAATCAGAATTGTCATTGAACCAGCGTCCCAGTACAACTAAGTTATACATCAGTACAACCCTTCAAAGATCAGGCAAAAACAACAGACAATACGACATAAACATGTATGGACAGGAATCAGAGGCACTGAAATGCAGCCACTTTGGCACAAACAATCTCCACTGCTCTGATCTTTAGTGCAGTTCTTTATAAGAAAAACAGGAAACATTATCCCAGCTTGATGAGGCTGTTTCCAGGCAACAGAACGCCCACAACATCTGGGTTGTTTGCAGGCACAAAGGTAGACTGTGGTGCCAGACATAGTATATCTTTGAGAAATAAGATCCTGACTGAAGATTAATCTTTAAGTGCATGTAAACATGATGCATTACCTGAAATTTTTCAGATATAACACGATTAAACATTATATGTAGCTAAATATTATGTCTACTGACCCCAGTGTTTGCTTTAGACGCATTATTACGGTTGTTCTTCTCTGACATAAGCAGAAATGTGGCTATCGCTTTAGCTATATTTCTGATCATCCTTTGTAAAACCTGCTGTAATATTACAACCACTAACAATATAGTCTGTGATCTTTAAGCTTCTGCTTTTTTCAGAGTTGCATTGTTTTCCAACTGAGGAGCAATGCATGGAGTATGAACCTAATCCTCAAGGCTTGGTGGTGTTCTTTGATTTAATCCTTGACATACTTTCAGGAACGGTGAGAAACTATCACTGGAACAAGCATAAGAGCATTCAATCTACCTGCTGAGTTTATAGAAAAAAAACATGTGCTAAAGCAAACTTAAACAAAAAGAATTTATTTTATTTTAAGTTTCATCCTGCAGCAATACTTTGTATTAACATTAACTGATAAAAGAAGCTCAAACTGAAAACTCCTCCACCGTTGCATCAGCTTTTATTGATGTGGATCCACTGAGGACATTCACAACACTGCATTATACTTTAATGCACTCTGTGTATAAAAGTATAATATATGACACTTACACCATTAGAAGTGTGTAGCTGAGGCATAAATCTATCTAGAAATGAGAAACTGTTTTTGTAGAAACAAATGGGTTCCAAAAATATTTGTTGGCAATAACTGCAACAGCCAAACATTTATTTGTCAGAGGCCAGAATAATTCACATTTTATGTACAATTTGGTGATTTAACTTGCAAAATGACTATCCCCTCTTCCCTGTTCAGGGTTTTATGGAGTATTCATTCATGTTTTATGGCTACTATAACAACACACTGGTGGAGGATGAAAACTTCTCCTACAACGTTCCCATTGCATACCTCTTCACTGCCATCTTCTACTTTGCCTTCTGTCTCATTTGCGTCATAAAACGGTCAGTAAAAGCAAACGCAAGTGTTTGTAAAGGCATTCAAATCTAGGATCCATTCCCAATAATCTGCATCTGTATCCGTCTTCTGTCTGTCCGCCTGCACACAGCATGGGGACTGCAGCTCGAGTTGCTGTGGCAACAGGAGGCAGCACTGTGGGTAACTACAGCATGATTGTGTTCACTGGATGGGACTACGGCTGCCTGGGAGACCGAGCTACCAAACTGAAGCAGAAAAGCATCCTCTACCGGCTGCAGGTCAGGAGGAATCTGCCCTACTTAAAACCGATAAAGGCAGAGAAGCTGGCTGGACGTAACAAATCTTCCCTCTCCTCTCTCTGCTGAACAGGTGGATCTGGAAGAAGAGAGCAGGAAGAAACAGGCAGCTGCTCTCACAACATGGCAAAAAGTAGTTTTATACACTTCGCGTGTCCTGATGTTCTTTCTTGCTCTGGGGCTTATTGCAGCAGCCTTCTATGGCATCTTTGTGGCCACCACCTTCAGCCAGGTGGGTGATAAAAAAGTAGGGAGATGTCAGTGGTGTTGTCTCAAAGTGCTGGACGACCATGTCTTTCCCATTTCTGTCGAACAGACAAAGAGTGAGGAGCAAGGCTTCCTGGGTCTGTTTTTTGAGTATCTGCCGTCCATCGTCATCACCACTGGAAACTTTGTGGTGCCTCTGCTGTGCGACCAAATCGCATTAGTAGAGAGATATACCCCCAGCAATACTGTCATTCTGGCACTACTGAGGTTTGTTTGTTGTTTGTTATTTTCTGAGTGGGACGATGCCACGTGCTACACAATAAGTCTTTGAATTCTGGAAAAACAAAAGGACAAAATTTGGAAGCTGTTGGAATAACTGCTTGACTTCAAAACTGTTTCAAACAGTCCCATATCTAAACTACTAAACGAGCAAAAAGCTATTCATATTATACCCTGCAAATTATTCTTTGAATTCTTGCTCCTTCTAATGAAATAGAAAAGATAATTTTTTCACTTTCTGTGAACAGGAGGGCATCACTGCATCACTGCATCCCTTTTGATCTGATAATACCTTTATTCTGTTTGAATCAACTGAGCTTTTCTGATCTCACCAAAGACTTTACATGAGGCATTTTTTTTCTGACTGAACCATTAATCCAATTGACCAAATTCCAGGAAACAAAACTGGTAAAAAGCTGTCTTTTCCATGATTCTGAACAAAATTATCTCAGATCTGTGATCTCTTATTGTGATGAGTCGCTGCTCTGTGAACTGCATCGGACCATATCTCCTTCGTGTGCAGGGCAGTGTTCCTGCGCCTGGTGAGTCTGGGAGTCCTCCTCTACACCTTGTGGAGTCAGATCACCTGTGATGGGAACGTACAGAGTGCCAATTGTGTGCTGTGCCAATACAACCACGACAATTACCCGGTAACATTTTGAACAGGTTTACCAGATTGGTATAAAGTTTGATGACTTGTAGTGGTCAAATACCAAATAACCAGTAGGATATGGCAGCAGCTCAAACCCTTTTGGTATTAAGATTACCTAATATACAACTAGTAGGAGATAATACTGTGACAACAGTATTGACAATTTGTTCAGTGTCTATTTTTTTTAGTACATGTTGTGAGACTGTTGTATGGTTTCTTGTCTGTTCCATTATGCAGTGCTGGGAAACTCGTGTGGGGCAGGAAATGTACAAGCTGACGCTGTTTGACCTCCTCACCAACATTGCTATGCTTGTGCTGGTCGAATTTCCACGCAGGTACAAACATTTGAGTAAGATATGAAGGAGTTGGGAAGAGATCGGAAACCGTTTGCTGAGACTGTGGTGAGTCAGGCGACCTTTTGTGAAGGCGGGATGCTGATGTGTGTGACGTTTTTTGCGTGTCAGGATGGTGGTGGACAACACTTCCTGTAAGCTGTCCCAGTGGGTGGGACGGCAGGAGTTTGTGGTTCCCTCCAACGTGCTCGGGGTGGTTTACAGTCAAACTGTGGTGTGGGCGGGGGCACTTTTTTGCCCTCTGCTGCCACTTATAAACACCATCAAGTTCATCATCATCTTCTACTGCAAGAAGGTGAAGCTGTCGCCCTGACAGAGCCAAACTTTGAAGCCCTGCTTGTTGTCTCTGTCACCAATCCTGTCCTGTGTCCCCACATGCCGCTTTAACCTGCAGATCACTCTCTTCAGCAATTGTCGGCCAGCACTGAGGACATTTCGCTCCACCACCTCCACCTTCTTTTTCCTGGTGGTACTTTTTTTTGGCTGGATCCTGGCCTTAGTTGTGATGATCTATGCTGTCGCTGTGTGAGTGTTGCATCCTTGTCTTTTTCAGGTAGCGCTATCTTGTTGGTTTGACTTTCTCTTCCTGCCCAAACAGGATCAAACCTTCACCGGGTTGCGGGCCTTTCCGTTTGTCATGTGACATGTGGTCGATTGTTCCAGCATCTTTCTACACTTTGTCTAAAACTGCGCAGGAGTTTCTCTTCTTCATTGGTTCTCAGGCCTTTTCCATCCCTCTGTTCGTGGTTTCATGGTGAGTCAGTGAGCTTTTACTTTCTATACAAAGCTTATGCTCCCTATACCTAAACAAACATAACACAGTTCCTCAAGGTCAGTTTTGAACTCTCTCTTGTTTCCCCAACATCAGTGTGGTGATGTGCTACTTTGTAGCTTTATCTTCTGTCTATGGGAAAAGTGTTGCACTGCTGAGAGCCCAGCTTAAATTGGTAAGTTTTTGGACTTTACAGTTGAGCGTTAAGCAATAAGTACATTTTGGTACCTCAGCTATATGATTGTTAACATTCCCAGGTAACCAGATTACTTACAATGTATCTTTTGTTTACAGGTGGGCCAAGACAAGCAGTTCTTAGTCAAACAGATTGCACTGAGTCAGCAACTTCAGATGCCAGAGCATAATACATGACTGAAATGCAGGAGTGGACCATGTCTAGTCTCTGCAACCTTCTGGACATGATTCAGCATGATGGGGCAACTGAAAACACTTTAAAATGATTTATTATTATTTTAATTAAATTCAGCATGAGTGTTATCATACAGAGTTGTGTTAAAGACATTTAAACCGAATGGCACTGAGATTAACGTACAATTTTGAACACATTCATTCTTAAGTGCCTTTTAGTAAATAATGTATAATATGGGGAAAATGTTTATCCTATTTTTTGGAGCTTTTGATATATTTGATAGGTTTAACTCAGCCTGTAAAAATAGATTTCTATTATAAAACTATTAGTTCAAAACAAAAAACATATAGAAATAAAATGAAATGAATAAAACAGCTGATTATATCCTTTTTAATGACCAACACTACAAATAAACAATAGATTATACAATATATTTTTTTCAGTACAAAAGGAATAAATGCTATGCTAACTTCTTTTAACCTCTTTCTTTATGTTGTAAAATGTTGTGTTTTTTTCTTTCTATTTTATGTATGGTTTGTCCTTTGCTTTTGTGCCTGTTTTTGTATTTGTGCTTGACTGTATAATGAAGAAACTCATTATCGTATATTTTTGTTCGCCCCTCACATTATACAATGAGAGGCATTGTAGTGCCCTCTGCTGGTAAAGTTTTGTAACTACTCCGTTGTGGTTGGTTGTTGGTTACTTCCTGTTTGGGTCCACTGTGTTTCCTGTGGGATACAGCTGCCCTGTAGAAGCTACCATTTCCCAAACAGGTCAGTGGTTGTGGTATCTTTAGTCTAGATTAAAAATGTACGACTAAATCTGTTTCGAGGGAATACATTCAACTTTTCTTGCTGCTGCGTGGCCGACGTAAAGTGAACGCTGTCAAGTGTTCGTCCAACGATATATTTTTTTAAGGAAGCTAGTTCAACACCTCAAAACATTGCTGGTTTGTTCAATTTCTTCTTTGAGTTTTTTCTTGTTTTTGCGTGTGTGTCATTTATCACCCTACTTATTCTCCTGCTTCGGAAGGGTGTATGAACTAAATAAATGTAAGCATTTTCTGTCCACACTGTTAGCTAGCTTTGTCAAGTAGCTGGCTGCTAAGCAGTAGCATCGACAGTCCCCAAGGCAACAATGAACATCCTTCCGAAGAAGAGCTGGCATGTCCGCAATAAAGACAACATCGAGCGCGTGCGGAAGGACGAAGCCAAAGCGGCAGAGGAGGAGCGCGAGGCCAAGCGTCGCGTGGAGCGTGCAGAGCAGGAGGTGACCACAGTTATCCCTCTGGAGAATAGTTAGGATGGTGGGACAGTGACCCGTAGCTATCAGCTACTCTTTAGACCAGTTGAGTCGACACATTTGATAAAGAGATGGAGGATAATTTCTCACATTAGATTTGTTTGATAGACACTTAAAGGTAGTAAGAGAAATGAAAAATGGCCCAAATCAAAGCTTTCAAAATGTGCATTAAGTTAACTGACCACATGTCATAAACTAGAGTGACAGTGTTGCTGACACATGATAAAGCCTCAGGTACATCACAGAGAGAAGAAAAACAAAACAACTTGAACTAATAAAAAGATTTACAGTCCATCGGTTTTGTTTTGTTTTTCCCAGCCGATTTCTTACACAAAGGCACAAAGTTGGTTTGTGGTATTTATGCGTAAGAGCGCATCCGAATACCTTTCTCACGTCAAGCGGGTGTTTTGTGTTTAGGTAAAGGGGAAGTGAAGAATCCAAGGAAATATCCAGTCATTCTTTGCCGTCTGGCATTGTGTTATGTAATTTTAGTTAATTTTTATTTATGATTATTGTTACTTTAAACATTTTAATGTGCAGGAAAAAAAACTCCAATCAGGTTGATTTAGATCATTAACGCTTCAGTGATTAATCTGATATAGCTGTTTTTTTTTTTAACAGTTGTCATGAATCAAGAATGAATTTATGTTGAGTTTGTGTTAATTTGTTAGATTACTCCTAGATATTGCTTTCACCTATCTTTGAGGTAAAATACCACCAGTTGATAGGTTTCATGGAGTGAAGTTCTAATGGAAGTTCATTCAGAAGCTGTTTGTGTCCACAGGCTCGTACAGAATACCTGAGAAGGAAAGCCCGGGCCGCTCTCCCGTCAGCAGGAGAGAGGAAAGATGACGACGGTAACGATGAACCAAGTGGGACAAGTCTTGAACATCTCAATCTTTTTCCTCTGGAAGAGTCCTCGGAGAAGAAGGGAAATGAGGATTATCTCAAGGAAAAGAAGGAAGAAAAGGTGACGCTTCTTTCCTTTGCTTTAGAGTTAATTTGCTAATCCTTTTATGAGTGATTGAATAGCTGCCAGATAAAAAATTCTGAGTCCAACCGGGACTTGGTTCTCTTTGCCATGTTTGTTGGCAACAATTTCCAATATTGTTTAGTTATACGATTATACATTTTTGACTGCAGTTTCATTTTTCTTAATATTGAATTCCTGCACATTTCTGTTTTGTTATATTTTAGTTATCAACTGAAATACACAATTATCAGATTTTACTCTTGTACATGACTCTTTGACAGTAAAAGAAGGGAACTCACATGGATCCAAAAACAAACCAAACATACACCTCCATGTGAATCCCACTGACCTAATTCAAGAAAAAGAAATAATCCTGCAAGAGTTAAGGAAAATTCATCAAACCGAAATGAATGACAACCACTTTTTTGTTTTTATTTGTAGGAGAAGCAGGAACGAGCCATCGGCTTACTCGTGTCTTTAGTGCCCCAGCCAGGGACTGAGGTGACCCCGTGGTACCTGAAAGGCAGCACAGAAAAAGACGAGAAGAAAGACTCAGAGAAGAAGATGGAAATAAATGAAGAGGAGAAAGAGAAGAAGGATCGCAGACTGAAGGACAGTTTGGATCCTTTGAAAGATATGAAAAAAGCTTTAGGTGTAAGTTACAGAAAGGTACACAAGAGCAAGAAAAATAATAAAAGAGACAAAGGAGAGAAGAGCAGTGGAGAGAGGTGAGACAGTAAAAACACCACCTGTGAATCGCCCCTTTAACTCTGAATCTGCAGGTGTTTTCACCTGATTTAAGTCTGTTCTGACTACTTTCTTTTGATTTTCCTGCTGTATAAACCTTGGATGTTTATTAGTGAGGATTTGATGAGAAAAATCCTTCTTTTCTCTTCCAGCTCGATCGAAAGGTTACGCGCTGAGCGTCTACAGAGGGAGGCTGAAGAAAGGCGGAGAGCCCAGGCTCTAATCGACCAGAGGAGTGGCAAAAGGAAGGAGCCTGGGAGGGAAGTGGATGACAGGGAGAGGCCCTACAACAGCGCTTACTTCCCTGAACTTGCCCGAAAGCGACAGAGGCGGGATCGGGAGAGCTGGAGAGATGAGATTCTCAAATCTTGAGCTGGTCCTGGTGCCAGACGGCTGCTCGCTGCAGTGGGTGGTTCCGGCGTACGTTTAAGCAGGACGCCGGACGGGCGACTCTGAGCAGAAGCTTTTTGTTTGTGTCGTTCCTCTGTTAAAGGAAACTCTGTCAGGGACGATAGGGGTTGTGTTTGCCTGCCCCTTCCACTGCCCCTGCAGCGATTTGCTCAGGAGCGCATCAGCAGGGCAGATGGTTGCCTTCACAGGGGGTTTTGGGCTCAGGCTGTCAACAAGAAAACGCTGTGAACAACTGTTAGCGTAGCTCATACAAGAAGGGGATCTGCCAGCGAGGGATAATCAGTTCACTGTCTAACTGCTCCGCTAATAACTTTCTGGTTCCAGCTGCTGCCATGTATGTTAAATTAAATATGAATTAAATAATGTTTTGGTGTATGACTGGTGTTTTGTTTGTTTGTTTTTTGGGGGGAACGACATGCTCCAAGTTGTCTAATAAAGAACATGAAAACACAAATTTAACAAGTGAAAACCAACCCTCCCATAAACTGAATGTTTCTGCTTTTGTTTCTCCAGCAGATATCTCAGCATGCGTCAGTAAAAAAAACACATGTTTGAAGACAGAAAAAAAAAGAGAGTATTCCATCTGTCTGCTTCAGTTTGAGGTGCTGGTTTTGTGCATGCTGACTCACTGTCACGCCTCATCTTGAACGCTCGGATGGATTAGAGTCATTGTTTAGGCACTATTACTACACACCTCCAAATATCTGCAGAAAACAGCCTTTGAAAATATTCAGCATTATTCATGACTGGCATAACAAATTGACAATTTTGTGGATGAATATTATCCATATTAAAGATGTAATGTGAGCACGCTTTGGTAAAATAAAATCTTTTTGTGAGATGTAATTGCAATCTGGTGTTTGTGTTGGGTCAGGTGAGGTCATTTTTTAAACCCATCAATTGTATCTGAAATCATAAAGATGTGGTTTTAATTCTTGGTTTTAATAATGATGCATTTCCTTTATTTAGAGGAAATCTGTTCGTGTGTAATTCCTGGGATGCCATTGAACCCAGATCTCTTCATATCGATGCTTAATTGATACGGTTTGGATTTTCTAGTCCTGTGTCAGATCGATATAAACACACTGCTCAGTGCCAGTCTCACACACTCTCGGCTCCCTGTGGGAATATTATCCCAGCCTTTTTCCTCCAGATACCCCTTATGATGATCGAGCTGGACCATGACAATGCGCGCCGTGTGTTTTTTTCTGACGTAGGCAGGCGGAGGAGAAAAACACAGACAACCTCCAACGCTGCGAGATTCGTGTGAGGGGGGAGGACGTATTTAGAACTAGAAGGGGGAGAAATAGCGGATGTTTTCAGCAGCGCGGCGGACGGAGGATGCACAAAAGAGCATCTCTCTCACCGTGTTTAATTGCGGATTAGAGGAGGAGGGGACGAGGGAGGAGGAGGGGGAAAGAGGGAGGGAGGGGGGGGGAAGAGAGCACAACAAGGAAAGCGAGGGAGACGCTCTTTATTATTGGCAGATAAAGCGGAGGGGGTAGACGGAGACGGTCCAGACCGTGGCGGGGGGACGGGAGCCGGGAGGACAGCGACACCGACAGTCGGCGGCGTCGCTCGGATGCTGTTGCTGCTCCGGACGCGGAGACGATGCGGCCCCACTGCTGGGCGATGGTAGCGCTGGCGGGCATCATGTCGTACCTCAGCCCGGAGAGAGCCCTCGGAGCTCCGCAGAGGGAAGGTGAGCGGAGCCGGAGGAGAGCAGGAGGAGGAGGAGGAGGAGGAGGAGGAGGAGGAGGAGGGAGAGGAAGGGGAGGAGGGGGGAGGGTTGAAAACATGTCAGTGATGCTGGGAGAAGGAGACGACACGGGGATGGAGTCAGGGATGAAAAGGCCTCCCCTCGCTGGGGTATAGAGTCAGCCAGTTTGTCTGAGACACGCTGCGAATGAGCATCGCAGTGCGCGGCTGCCCGGATGAAAACAGGATGGGTAGGGTACCACATTTGCATGCAGCGGGGAAAATATTAGGGGGAGTGTTGCCATGTCGGGGCCTTACAACGATGGCATTTAACAACAACATGATCTGAGGGAAACAGCAGGCGAAAATCCCGGGTCATTCTTTGGATCTTCCGGCTAAAAATAGCCACCGCTTGACACCAGAAATCATGAAGCACCTCTGACATCTTTATTTTTCTCAGTCTGATTATGTCCCCATGCCTCCAAGAGCCGGCAAAGTCTGGTGTTTGTGTAATGCGTGCAGTCATTGTATGCTGGTGTATTGTTTTGATGAGAGCTGCTGGCACACGGGCTGGTGGATAAGGCCCGTGTTACCTTCCTATTTATATGCAGTGTCTGTCTGGACATCCGTCTGGGGAAGGATGAAAGAATAGGTCTGCTCAGAATTTGTGCGTCAAGATTGGAGCCACTAGTTCTGGCGGTGGTGCGTGTTTAGGGGGATGCACAGTGGCAGAGGCCCGTTGGAGGCAGATTTTGCCCTTGTTTTAAAGGTGTCCTGGTTATTAAACGTGCTCAGAGATGAGTTCTTTCAGTTTTAATGTGCTGGGTGTAATTTTTTTTGACTGGTTTGTCATCAACCAGAGGAGTGATCAACATCAGAGTGAGATGTCCAGCAGCACAGGCTGGATTTTATATTCTGGGCACATTTGAAGGTACCTTTTATCGTTGCGCCTTTCCTTGTGTTTTTGGTGGTTTCAAAATCCAAACACACATAGCAAAAACAAACAAAAAACCGCTCAATTGAAAGATTGGAAGTTGAAGCTGCTACATTATTAAGTATAGGCTTGTTTAAAATTGATGTATGCAGTGTTTATAGTATCATGACCTTGTGAAGGAATGTATTGTTTAATTTTAATGAGCGACACTGACAGTGAAACCAGGATATTTTTAGGAGGGAGAGATTAAAAAAAAAAACAATTCATGATTTATTATCTGATATAGTTTCAGAATCAGTATTCATCTGACCCTTTTTCAAATTATATATCATAGATCGTTTTCATTATTTAATGGTAGTTATTTTATTTGTCATGTATTTTTGTTTATTTTACTGAATTATTTGAACCAGCGTTTGTTTACTGAAAATATAATTTTTTTCTTTGTCCGTTTCACAGAAAAGTAATTTCTAACCTAATGTGTTTTGACATTTGTGTCGCTCGCTATTTTCAGGGTGACTTGGCTTCAGTCTGAGTGTTTCAAGGTGGCACTGTTCCTCTCTCTTATCATCTGCTGTAAATTCTGGTTAGACCATTTAAATCATGTCTACAAAGAATACCTGAAGGGTATTTAACCACACTGCCCTGCCCCTTTTCTTTTCTACAGATGGTTCACTTTCCACAATCGACTACTTTGAGGTACAATTATCAAATGTCCCGATTCCTCCCCCTCTGACCTGGCTAGTAAACCTTCCTGATTTGAGTAATTCTTTTTCCAGTTTCCGATCCCTTCCCATTTAGCGTTCCTTCTTTACCTAAACTACAACTCCAGTTCCCTTCCCCCTGCTTCTTAACTGTGTTTCATAAGTGGAATGCCATATCTGATATTTCCCCCTCTCCCCCCCCTGCTTATTCTCCTTGCTGGAATGATATATCTTCCCAATTTCAAACTTTAATTCTAGCCTCTATGTTCTTTTTAAAGCCTCTATCTTCTTTTACTGATTCAGGCAATGCTTTTATAATCTTAAAATTAGTTTCCCCTGCCTTTTTTCCCCTCAAATCCCTGATACAAACTGTCCATTGGGGTTCCCAAATGTGTCGCTAAGAAACGCTCCAATGGTTTTCCTCTAAACAAAACACCTGTGTAACAAGATTTTACACATCTGTGATTCGGTGAAATCTCTGTTTTCCTTCTCACTGACTCAAGCACCCTTGTTGAAGCACAAATACGCTGCATTTTAAAAAATTAAATCTTTCCTTCCCTTGTATTTTTCTTCTTATTTCCCGCCCAGTTTCTCAGACCAGGGCTGCATCCCTCTCTCCTCCACCCTACGTCGTCATCATCATATCTTGCTCGGGGCTCGTCTCCTTTGTTCTGCTGCTCCTCACCTGTCTGTGCTGTAAAAGAGGAGGAGTGGGGTTCAATGTAAGTCTTCCACATGTAAGAGATTTATTCTCCTCTCTGCTTTCCTTGTAACGCCGCATATTTTGTGCATGCCACTGTATTCTTTTCTGAATCTGTAAGTCTGACTTGGCAGACTGCACTAGCTTCTGGTGTGGCAAATATCCACAGGAGTCTATAATTCCAACTTTATGAACTACGAATTATCAATAATCCTTTCCGTCTAATCCCGACAAAGTCATCTTTTGACCTGAGCGGGTCTTTGTTTACGTAGCAGTCATTTATTGATAATGACTGCTTTTCTCAGTATCTGTGCTCACGAGCACCTTGTAATCCCAGCTCCATTAATTAGGCAAATTTTACATTTGTGATTATGTCAGTCTGGTGATTTTTCTGTCCTGTTGTGGCTCAACCAGGAGTTTGACAACGCAGATGGGGAGGAGTGCTCTGGGGGTTCCAGTCCCATCCAGGAGGACAGCCTGTCATCATGTCCCTCCCTCCCCGAGGTGTACACCCTGCCTGTTAGAGACCGGACCAACTGCCCCGCCCTGCAGGATGGAGCAGGTAAAACACCTCCTGTGCCCTCATGCGCTCGCTTGAGCGAAAGCCCTCAAAACATCCATGCACTGTTGTCCCACACACTCCTCTGCCTGAATCATTGATGCTGATTCGTAAATGGTGCACAGCCCCACTCCACCTCAGAGAACTGGAGGCATAGCGTGGGAAACTTCTGCATCGGTGGTCTCTACATGTGGGCCCAGTAAGACAGAGAAGGGCAGAGAAACAAAAGACAGACCTTCCATTCAATAGTATAATTTGATTGACCATTGATGTGGATGACTTCCATCTAATACACAAGATTAAAATGATTTAGGAAGTAACATTTTAAGTAACAAGAGAAAAAGTTGACCCTCGACATATGTGAGTTTTACAGCTAATAATTGTTTTTATCTCCAAATAATGCTCCATCAAAATATCAGACCAAAAGTTAACAATGACCATCTATCAGCTGTAAAACATGATCATATTTTTTTGATTTTTGATTTTCTTCATTGGTTTGTGAGTCTTCTTTTTCATTTCCTAACATTTAGTCCGACACAATCGTCTGATTTTTCTCCTGGTATTTTTGTGTTTGATGTGGCTATTTTTGTTTTAAATCATCAGTCTGCAACTGTTAGTTTTCAGTTTTCAAAGTGAATGTTTTTTTATATTATGCAATATGATATAATATGATATCATGAAAAATATCAGATTGTCACCCTGATCTTTTTATATTTCTCTTTTGTACAGACTCCAAATCTAAGGTCTTCAAAAGACACGCTTTGAATTACCTTCAGGAGATAGGGAATGGCTGGTTTGGAAAAGTAAGACGATTGACTCTCACTTGTTTTGTTATTGCTGCATTTCAAGGCTCTGTTCTTAACATCTTTAATACTGGCAACTGACCCAGTCAAAACTGTTATTTTACCGTAAGTCTCCCTCTCTTGGGCATTCGTCCATGTAATTGCCAATCCATCTCATCCAGGTGATCCTGGCTGAAGTGCTGTGTGACTCCAGCTCCTATCAGGCTGTGGTCAAGGAGCTGCGTGTCAGCGCCAGCCCCCTGGAGCAGAGGAAGTTCCTGGCTGAATCTGAGCCGTACAGGTGTGGGAAACTTCTGCAGCTTTAAGGCCTTAAAGCGACGTTATTAACTGGTGTCAAACCATGATTGTGTATCGCTCACTGATTAAGATGAAAAAGCAGTGGATAAATAGTTCAAAAACAAATTTAGAACAAACTGTAATGCGGTCATAACATTTTTCCAACATCTGGCTATATGAAAAGTCGAGCAGTTCTAAATGATATATCTGTTTATGGTCACAGCATCAATCAGACTGATGATGTTACTGCCAGTAAACAGTAAAAAAAAAACTTGTTCTTGACACTGAAAGGCAAACTAGAAACATAGAAGGCTGGAAATTTCAGAAGCATTTTGGCTGTACTTCTCTGTCTTTAGGACACACATACACGCACACAAACACTGAAATGGGCACTCTTAGAATACATCCAAGGACATGGCTGTCTGTTCTCGAACTCTGCTCCAGTCTCTGGGTGGATTTAGAAAGTACCACAGCCATCACCGGTCTATCAGTATCTGTGCACCTTAGTTATGTCTGATCTTTGGTTCTTTCAGGAGCTTAAAGCACCCCAACATCCTTCAGTGTTTGGGCCAATGCAGTGAGAACATCCCGTTCCTTCTGGTTATGGAGTTCTGTCAACTGGTGAGTGTGAATGTTGACAAATCAAACCTAACATAAAGAAACATAACAAACTAATGATAAAGAATTAGTTACCAGTTTAGTTAAATGCATCAATAGACAGTCTTTTTATACAATTTGATGAGTGAAACTCTCTATAATGGTTTTCATTGGAATTATGGATGTTTTTTTCATTTGAGTCTATTTATTTTCCTTCTCTCCGCTGGTACAATCTATGGCTGATTAAGAAAGCCATGGGAGTTTGACTCTTGAGCCAAACAAAGGCACAAGCAGATCAATTTGAGCAGCACAAGAGGAGCCAGTCAACTGCTTCTCCCCTGGCCAATCAAGCCCCACATTGTCCTTTCCTCCGCCTTGTTTTGCATCTTTTCATCCGGTCCAAATTTATTTTCTCGCTCTTCCTGCTACACAAATGATTTAGACAACAGTTTCCAGCTTATTGCCAATTCTGCTGTTGTTTCTGATTCTCTGTGGTACAAAACACCTAAAAAGGGATGTATTTACTGCAGAAGTCATAAATAAACTGCCTTTACAACGATAGCAGTTATAGCTCTGTTTAGCGGAAGGGTTTAAATCACACACATCCATGTAGCCAAACTGCAGTCAGTTCACCCTCTGCTTGCAAACAGAATGAACTGTGTGCGTTATTGTTGTTTTGAACAACTTAGGGTGACTTGAAGAGGTATCTGAGAGCCCAGCGCAAGTCAGATGGGATGACTCCCGACCTGCCAACCAGGGACCTCCTGACTCTTCAGAGAATGGCTTTTGAGATCACCTCGGGCCTGCTGCATCTACATGAAAACAACTACATCCACAGGTCGGTCATGAGTTCCACGCCTCCTGCTATGAGGAAAATTACGTTTCTTAGCTGATTAAGGCAGTCCGATAAATATTTTTTTGTATTTTCAGTGATCTGGCTTTGAGAAACTGTCTGCTGACCTCAGACCTCACTGTTCGGATAGGGGACTATGGTCTCTCGCATAATCATTACAAGGTACTTTGACCTGGGCTTTTATTTCGCAGAAGAAAAAAGCCTCATCCTAAAATATGCTTTGTCCATAATAATGGCCGTCTGTCTTTCTGAAGGAGGACTATTACCTAACTCCTGACAAGCTTTGGATCCCACTGCGCTGGATTTCTCCTGAGCTGCTGGAAGAGTACAGGGGATCTATCATTGTTACTGATCAAACCAAGACCAGCAACGTGTGGTATGCTTTAAATATATTGCTGCAGCATTAACGTTTCAACAAACAAATGTTGATGATGAATTTTGAACATTCAAAGAGTCCACCTGTCAGTCACGTGTTGGTAATACATATCATCATTTGAAATATTGAATGTTTTTCAGCCCCTTAGCTAATATTTAAAAAAAACAAATATTTGGACCATACTATTCCTGTTGTGAAAAACGTAACCCTGCAATGCAGTTTTTTAGCATGATGATCCAAAAGAGGGACTGACCAGCTAAGTGTAATAACAACACAGTTTTGAAGAGTTTTTGTTGTTGTTCTTCTTTAGTCTTTACTCTGCTTTTTTAGATTACATTGTGGGCTGTTTTCATAGAAAATGATCCAGGGAAGTGTTCCTGAATCGATTCTTTGATTCTATTCTGTTTTTCTGTTGTTTTTTTTAATGCAGTGCTTAATGCAAATATTTTCTTGAACTGAACTTATACTCTTTACAGATGATTAATGTTAACTATCATCTTAATGTCTAACAGTCCAGGGGAGTCTCATCTCTACAGTGTTGGGAACAAATCAAATTAATAGTGAGCTTTAAACCACAGTTTATCTAACATTTTTTGTTGTCATCAAATCAAAATGAGCGTATATCTTCGAGACTTTTTAGGAAAACAACTCACAGCTTTTGCAGTCTAATTATAACTGACTCTGTTTATACAAGAAGTCTTTTTGAAATCATTACATAACATAAAGCTTTGAAGTGTGTGAGGACTCTTCTCCCATAACATTCGTTTCCTTTTTCAGGTCGTTGGGGGTGGTGATATGGGAGCTGTTTGAGTTTGGTTCTCAGCCCCACAGACACCTGAGTGATGAAGAGGTGCTGACCTTTGTCATCAGAGAGCGACAGATCACTCTGGCCCAGCCAAGACTCAAACTCTCCCATGCTGATTACTGGTCAGTACTTAGTCAGTAATAGAATGGCTGCTAAATTATAATCATTTAGACGAAAAGAAATAAAAGTAGCATTTTCTTCTTTTAAATGTACATCCTCCTTTTCTGGTCTGCAGGTATGAGATCATGCAGTCCTGCTGGCTACCGGCATCACAGCGCCCCTCTGTAGCAGAAATATTCCTCCTCCTTTCTTCCCTTCTGGCTGCTGAGCGAGGGATCGCAAGAGGAAGCGTCAGTGAAGAAGATGAAGAGGATGAGGAATATGAGGAGGGCAGGGGAAGGAGAGGGGAGAGCGATGAGTCCTTTGAAAGACGTTGGGACCTACTTCGTCCACCTGCTTTTCAGGCTGCAGCAAACGAGCGGCGCAGGGACAGAGAGTACAGCAGGGAGGGCAGAGACAGCTCCTACCCCCTGCTGGACCCTGTGGGGAACTGTATCACGCCCTCCTCGTCTGAACTGGATGACATCCTGACAGTTACGGAAACCAGCAAAGGCTTGAACTTTGAGTACTTCTGGGAGAAGGCCCATGCCAGACGGGGTTACAAACCTCTTCCTCCTCCTCAGCCCATCCCGACTGTGAATAATAACCACAGACAGTCTTTGGACACTCCCACGGTAGTGCCAGTGATAAGCGCCCGCAGCCCCTCACTGGCCAGCGAGTACTACATCAGACTAGAGGAGCACACGCCCCAAGACAAGTCGCCGACCCTCAAAGCGAAGTCACAATTCACTTCCCGCTCCAACTCGGTTTGCCCAGGAGACGTGGAGCTTGTGGAGATCCGCAGTGGAATGCTGGGAAAAGAGCGAATCCCTTATTCTTCTGATAAGAGCCTCCAGACAGTCCGATCGAGTGAGGTCCAACTCCAGGTGCCCAACATGGGTGTGGCTGAGTTTAGAGACACTTCAAGCAGAGTGACTGACTTCTCAGTGGTGGATTTGGGGGATGATGATGAGCTGGAGAAGAGGAAGAACAATGAGGAGGATAAAAGATTCTCATCAGCTTCTCAGGCTCCAGTCCTCCCTCCAAAGCCTCGCTCCATGTCCATGTCATCAGCTAACCACCTGCACACGCGCCCACTCCCCGCCCCTCCACTCGGTTACAGAGGACTGCCTCACTACACCATCGGTGGAAAAATTGAAACAGATCCCCATCACATGGGCACCTGCCCTTCAGCCTTCGATCACCTGGCTCTCCATCGGCCCCGACAGACTCTCCCACCTTCTCCGTCCCTGTCTCCCTCCATCCCCCCATCCAGACATCCAATTTACCCTCAACATCCTCCACCTCTCCCGCCCCACTCCAAGCATCAGCAAAATGTCCCCAACTATTGCACGGCTGATGCTTTTTCCAGATATAGTAAGCCGCAGATTCAGAGAGCCAACAGAGACCAGTTAACCTGTGACATGTCTGACAGAGAGCGTGACCCCAGGAATGTGGCGTCACTGCACACCTGCAAGGACACCTCTCAGTCCCGCACAAAAGACTTTGAGTCTCCGATTCGTAGAGAAAACCCTTTGCGTCCTATTTATCGGAATCTACCCCGCCCTCAGCCCACAGACCCCCAGATTGACAGGCAGTCATCATCGAGTCCCACCTACTCCGATGAGGACGACTCTCCTTTCATGTCCCCAGAGATACACAGCAGCAGGACAACTGTCACCCACTCCAGCCTATCAGAAGACGCAGACCCAACCAGCACGGAGTTCTTCTCCAGGGGAATGAAAAGGACTCAGTCGCGTCTCGACACAATCCTGCCCGCTATTTGGAAGGAAGACGCCGAACTGCAAGCCGAGCGTGTTGATGCAGCCAAGAAGTCCCCCATGCATCTGTTTCTGACAGAGATCTCAAGCGTGACAGAGTCAAGTGAGGCAAAGCCAGAGGCGTCATGGGACAGGGAAAAGGAGAAGAGCAAGGATGGGGAGAGATGGGGGAACTTTGTGCTGCCGAGCAAAGGAATGCGCCGGTCCCGGTCGCTGATCACTGAGCTGGGCTCTGCTGGACACTCCTGGGGACAGGAGAGACACATCAAGAGAGCTGAGGAAGACAGTCCAGTCGGCAGGGACTCATTCGCAGGGGAGCTTTTCCTCACAGAGATCGACACAGGGAGAATGGACTTGGATATGGATGGGCGTTCAGAAAGGGATCCTGTAAAATACCTCTATCCTGCAGGGTCCAGGATGCGGCCCTACGTCTGCACTCCAGGCCTCCCCTTATACATGGAGACTGAGGAGGCCTTCTCAAAAGGTATGCGGAGATCCCGGTCTCTGGTATCTGAGATCACTGTTGAGAAGAAAGATTCTGAAGCAAATTTGAATGAGAAAACGCCAAGGAAGACTGAAATGACCAGGGAAGAGTTCCTGAAAGAGATCCAATCAGCAGAAACCTTTCTGACTGAAATTATGTCGAGACAAAATGCTACCACAAACAAGAAGGAACCAGATTCGTCGTACTCGCCAACTCCTCTGTCCCCTGAATATGAGTCCATATGCATTGACCCAAATTCTGCCCAGACCATCAGGTTCCAGTCAGAGAGCTCGATACGAGCATCCAACAAAGGCAAAGATGATGCACAAACTGAAGCAATCTATGCCCAAGTCACCAAGCGAGCAAAGAAAAGTGAAATCAAAGTTTCCATTAGACCTGAGATTCCAATTCTTCACATAGGATCCAATAAAAAGACGCTTGCGCCAGACAGCAAAGGAAACAATGCCTCGCACTGCCAATCTGGTGAGTTCATGTTTTCAGAGATAATGCCCAAAAATGGTTTATTACACAACCAAACTCTTGAATGTGAAAAAGAGGAGGAGAGTTCAGATGGCCCTGCCTTACCTGCCAGAGGGGAGCAGACAGATTTGTCAGAGCTCTCCGTCTCTGAATCCACTGAGAGTGGGACAGAGCCCAACACTGTGATACTGCGTGATAACAAATCATTCATTACAAACGCATCTGAGAAGGCCGATGTTATAGGGAACGGTGTGATAATACAAAACATGCAGGATCGAAGCCCCGACAGCAGACTTCCAATACAAGAAAAGTCAGAAAAGACATCATGTAACCCTGAGAAAACAGTTGATTTGAAGGACCCTGAGAATAGATTTGCAGACAGAAGTGAAGAAAATTCCTCTCAAAACATCGACAAGGACCAAGAAAAGCGCTGTCACACCCAAGATGAACCCATTCCTGCAGCCACTCCAACCACTCCAGAGTGGGACCCGTCTTCTGATGCCTCCCTCATCACTCCTGATTCAGCCCTGTCACCTTTAACTTCCAGCTCAGCAGACTGCCTCACGCCCAGTGACTCATGGACAGGAGGAGGAGTGGGAAGCGGTGGGTGGCGGGCTCTGGGAAACGAAACGCCACATCGAGACTCCGCCTATTTCTCAGACAGCGACTGGGAAGGCGACGGGATGAACAGAAGGAGTAGCGAAGGGCTTATTGCCTCCAGGCCGAGCAGCAGTCGAGGGGGTGAACGGGGAATTCTGACCGGGATAGAGGAGAAAACCGAGGAAGAGGCAGAGATGGGAGAAAAGAGCCCAAAGCAAAATAGTTTGTCAGAGAAAAGAACTGAAATTGGAGAAGAGGGGGTGATTGAAAATTGGGGAAAGAATGACGTGAAGTATCAAAACACTCCTGAAAAGGACATCTCTCATTCAGACAATGACAAAGATATTTTAAACAAAGGGCTGAAGTCTGTACAGAGAGACGATTCAGGTATCTTTCACAACGAGAGTAAAAGTTCAGAACTGCTGTGCAGTGCTCCAGATGTCAAGGGCTGTGTTGACTTAATTGATAAGCTGTTTTCCAAATTAGATGATGAGCCACTTAAAGGGCTCTCCCACAACAGTGGCTTCGTCATAGACAGCCACTACACCGATGGCATCATTTCTAAGATGACAGAGAGCAAAAAACAGAACTCTGAAGACTTAAATCTACATTCCAAGGGCCCAGCTGAAACAAGTAGTTTGATCACGTTCTCATCTGCAAACCAGTCACAGGATTACAGGTTCACGCCGAGCAGCAAAGATTATGCAAACGTTGCAGAGACAGATCGTGATCTTGCTTCAGTGACATCCCAGAAATATGTCAAGCCATCTCAAGATGACAACACAGAGTTCAGATTGCCTGAAACACGTGACATTCAAGCTGGTGATGAAACCCAGTCAAAAGGCGACGGGGCGCCTTCGGATGAGCAATCGGGCGGCCTGACCTGTCTGTGGGCCGAGCAGGGCGCTGAGGAGCCTGAAAAATGTGAGGAGAGGGTCGGTCTGGATCAGAACGAGCTGGGTCTGAGACACCTTCACTCCTCGGACGGCAGAGAGGATGAGAGGGGCAGGATGGAGGCCGAGGCGCACCCAGCTCCTGCAGAGCTGAGAAACGCCCCGAAGGAAAAGCCTCCCCTGAGAGGAGGAGCAGCTCCAAACAGCTCGGCTGAAAATGCGGATGAGGAGTCCTGTGAGAGGGTGGATGTGATGACCGAAGACTTACTGAGTGCTCTGGAGGAGGATGAGGAAAGGCCGCGATGCGGCGTGGTCAGGGGCGAGCTCGACTGTCACCGCTTGACGTTTTCAAATGACCTGCGCCTGTGGCCTGATGAAAATGACCAGTGGGCATCCCCAGAGAAGAGGAGCCAGGAAGCCGAGCTGAGATGTGAATTTTTCTCTGGGTTCGGCAAACAGGGGTGGGAGGTGGGGGAGAGGCTCATTGTGGGTCCGGAGTACTGGGAAACTGAGGAAAACGATGAACTGGCAGGAAGTGAACCTCACCCTGCTGCCCAGAAGGGCTGTGATGAAACCTGGACCAATGAGGCACAAGAACAAAGTGGCCACCAGATGTGGGACTCAGAAGCTAAAGATAACCAGCAGACTTCTGAACAAATACAACAGGAGGAAAACATTGAAATCCTGGAAGAAATTGACAATTTTAGGAACACTGAACAGAGGGGAACATCAGATATGGAAGTAGAGAATGTGGAAATCCCTGGTGAAGAGACCATGGTGGAAGGAACGAAGATGATTTCCTCATGCACAGAAGCAGCCATGGACATAGGGGGTCTGACAGAGACAGAGGAGAATCAAAATTTTAACAGCTGGCCCCAGAATCAACACTGCAGTATCCACAGAGAGGAGCCAACATCAACTCCACAGGCTGACAAAGATGTGGAGTCTAATATTGAGAGTAACCTTTGCCACGCATTAATGAATGAAAAAACAAACATATCTGTCTGCATCGTTGAGGCTCCAGCTGTTAACTTCTCCGAGCAGGAAAATGATGATTCAAGCTTCAGTTCAGACGCTAACATGCGTCCGTGGCTCCCCAAGCAGTGCACAGATGAAAGAATAAGCATGACAGAAATTGGGGAGGATCAAAGAGACGTGCTGCTTTCATCCAATCACAGCGACGGAAAAGCACAGGAGGAGATGGATCAGTCATACCCCGAAGCTGACAATTTCAGCTCGGTAGACTTTCCAAGTCCTCCACCGAGTATAGACCTTGACATGCAAGATGATAAACTGGAGAGTCTGGACGACTCTTTTCCGAGCCCACCTCCGTCTGTTTTAGAGTCAGAGGACTTTATTAGTCACATTAATCCAGAAGACTTTATTGCCAGTACTGAGACAGAGTTGTATATTTACCCGAATAACACCACAGCTGTCTCAGAGCCACATCTGGAAGAATTACCACCTACTCCAACTCAGAATAAAGGGATTTCAGCCAATCTGAGCTTCCCTTCTGTGCAAATAACGCTAACTGATGAGTTGGACATTGTGTCCAACATAGAAGATGACAATGATCATGAAAATGTTTCTGGCAAAACATCGACCACAGTGCCCTCTGCACCTCAGGAGGCCCTGACCAACATCCCTGAATTGCTGATTTCTGAGTGGAAAGATTTGGATGAGGAGCCGCTGGAGGATTTTGAAAAGCTGGAACAACTGTGCTGCATTTCTGGGGACGAGGAGGAAACTCTGGGGGAGCTTTTCATGGGGAACTTAGAGTTTCTGGAGTCCTTGAAGAAAACCTCTGATCAGAGGGGTTTCAGCACTGATGGGGGTGATGCAGGTGAAGACATAGGTGACTCCTCATGTCCTGAGGGCAGCAAGATGGACCTGAAGGAGGCCTGGGCCTCTGACAGCTCTGATGAGTTGGTGAAATCTGAAAAAACTCATATCATAGAATCTCAAGGCAATTTGTCTTCATCGGAGGAGAGAAGAAATGACAGACAGAGACAAGCCGGCCAGACATCTGATGCCAAGGACAAAGGAACTCTGTCCAAGATGACAACTAAAAATGGCCTCATGATGCAGGTGAGTGTGTGCCGAATGTGTTGTCGCGCTTCTCCCGAGGCCCGAGTTCCCTCACCCCCTGAGCTGGTTTGCTCTGATGTTTCAGGTGTGTGAGGAAAGGCTGCAGTTCTCCCTCAGTGAAAATGTCAAAACAAACGTGCTCTGGGGGTCGGCTGTGAAAGACACTGTCACCCTCCGGCCGTGGGGGGAACAAGTCGCAGAGGGCAGCAGCGAGCTGGTCCCCACGAAAGATGGAAGAGAGGATGAGAGGTATGCTGAGTAATCATCCAGTCACTCAGTTCTACTCTGTGCAGCACGACTGCATATCGATTTATTATGACTCGCAACCTATTTTCTCCTATTACATATTTGTGTTAAATAACTGCTGCGGTGGCTAAGGGGTAAAAGCGGTTTCCTGCCGGTCAGCGGGTCGATGATTCGGCCACATGTTGAGGTGTCCGTTGGCCACAATCATAAGTTAACTAAGCGGCTGCATAGGGCCCTTATTTTATCATTTTTATCTTGTTTTATTTTAGTGGTAATTCCTGTCATCAAAGGTATACAATGTTAGAAAAACATGATTTCATGCAAATTTAACAAAATATTAATTAGATTTTTTTTAAAGTAAAGAAATCTCTTGTCTGTTCCATAGCCTTCCACAATTTAACAACAACAATGCTGAATGGGCAATTATCTGAAAACATGAAATGTCATCAACAAAACCTGTAGTTTAGTATTTAATGTCTCCTTTTGTGTCTTTTTCTTTCCTCTTCTTGCTTCTTCCTTTTGTCTTTGTTAGTCAAGAAGAGCAGGAAGCTTCATCCAGTGACCAGACGCTCACAGAGATTAACCAAACTGAATCTGAGCCCTTCACTGTGATTGAACAACCTGAGATCACAGCGTCTCAGCCCACAGCAAACCTAGCAATGAAAGGTATTGTCATGTATTCAACACCACAGTGCATACTTGCCTCCAGCTACTGCTCAACCAGTTTTGTTTTGCTTTGTTGCGATCGTAATTTCTTTATCCTATGACCATTTCTTCTTTTACCAGAAGCTGTCTTACCCCTTCCAAACCCGTTTCAGAGACTGACTAGCACCAACACCGACTTAAATTACAGTCGTAGCCCAGTCACAGTAGCTCAGCGGGCAACAGTGCATTAGGAGAAGCAGGCTTCTACACAACGTTCAATACAGAAAAGAGGGAGAAACGAGTTAACTTTTGGTTTGCCATCATGAAGCAAAAGAAAGAAAGATTACTTTTAAAATAAGTAACTTTATCTTAGTTTGATATTTCATGCATGAAGCAAAGAAACAAGTAGCAATTTATGCAAAAATAAAGAAGTTGATATTGAAAGATTAAAGCCAAGCTTGAACCAAAGAAACAGAAAACCACATAAACAAAATTAAACGAATACAATCAAATGAAAGCATGGTGAATCATTGATATCGAAAGCATAGATGATTGTATAGTACTTGACTTCTTTTCCTTTGTGTTTTTCCTTATTCAAATGCATGCTTCTCTACCTTTTTGACCCAGTTTTGTACTTTGAAAGCAGCACAAGTCTCCATCGTGCCACATCATCCTTCCTCTGCTCTTTTTCTTCTTTTTTTAGCCAAGCTAGCTCGCCTTTCTCTTGTCCTTCCTCCTCTTGCTATGACGCTTCCTCTAACCCCAAGCGGCAAAGGAGGATTTGGGGATGGGTCCATCGGTAATCGTATCGGAAGACGGAGAGGCCTGTCTTCAGGGACCGACCCAGATGAGGAGGAAGAGGAGGAGCCGGAGGATGAAAGCTCCCGCAGGGTGATTGTCGTCACGGAGACAGATGTGGACAAACGTGTTGGACTGAGGAGTCTACTGAAATCACCCAAGGAGCCACTGGACAGAGAGAGGGACAGAGGGAGAAATGTGTCCTTTTTTGATGATGTCACAATCTATCTTTTTGATCAGGTACCTTCCATCTGCTCCGTCACTTAGGTGTCAAAGCAGTGTAGGATTTAACCTGAGGTCTGACCGTCTCTTTCATTCAACAGGAAACTCCAACGAATGAGTTGGGCTCTTCAGCTTCTACAGGTCCAGCCTCAGTATCTGTCAAAAGCAGCAAGTTGGACTTGCATGGTGAGCTCCTAAACATTTTCTGTTCATGAAAAAATTACTGGCCACGTTACTGCCATGGTTCAGGATGTGACAGCATTGACCTGTTGGTCATTCAAGACAGCCAGAGTTCATATTGAGCTGACACTCATTCCTCTTGAAAACCGATGGTGTTAGTATTCAACATACTACTTTGTAGAATCAGCTCAGTCCCACTTTGAGGCTTCCAATCAGGCAATAAAGTCAAACCCATCGAATCTAACCGAATGGAAAACCTTCATTTGAGCCATCTCCTCCCCAAATGTGCAGCCAGAATTAATCTCCTATAATCATACCCCTCGACACTGTGACATGTGGAGCTGAGCAGGGACATTAATCCTGCGCTCAACAATGCAAGCCCTAAGCTGTGTTTCCCAACACATTTTCTACAGCTCACTTGAGTTCCACTCTCCATCCTCTGCGCTTATCACATCGTTTCACACCGTCATGAAAGTTGGTGCTCAGAATTTCTTTCTACACACACACAAACACACACACAGTCATCAAATTAGACACTTGTGATCCTCTGTAGCACAGCAACTTGAAATTTCAAAGATTTATGAGAGGGCCATGTTCCTTTTGAGGTATTTTAAACTCAAACTGTCCTGTCACTGTGCAACATTGTTAACTGAAGCAGATCGTTAGTTTAGGTTCAGTCTCTAATGATTTGCTTTGCATGTATAAAGAGGAAATATGTGTGATGGTCATGGGCGATTATCGGACAGTATTTCTTTCAGGGACCCTCATTTGAACACGCTGAATTTTCTAAAGAAAGCAGCCACTTCTGAGTCTTTTAGCTGGTGGTCCGTGGTTTAGTGGTCCATCCATGTTTCTCATTTTGAAGCTATTGCTTCAAGAGTTGTGATTGTGCTCATTTCTGCTTTTCTCTATCAGGACCAAACAAAAACAAAGAATCAAAAAGAAAAGAGGATTTATCAATCAAACCAAGGTCAGCTGTGGGAGCCAGTTCAGTGACTTCATCACGATTCACTGTCAGTCCTGCCAACGACCCCCACTTGGTGTGATGTTATTTGCCAACATGGGAACCTTTGAAGCTGAAGCCTCTTGGACTGGCCAGAGAATTCGTCCAACAACCAGCCATTCACCCAGAGGATATTTTTTTACCGAAAAGGCAACTGTAGGAATGAGACTCCGGTTCTAAAACCTGGACACATTCCAGGTTTTACCAGGGGAAGGATTTTGTACGAAAGGGTTGCTGAGCTCCTGCCTGCCACTGTTTACAGAGTTTATTTGTAGCCGTTGGCTGCAAAAGTCCTTGGAAAAAGGCAGCGTTTGCTGGGAGAAGAGGAACCTGGAGCTTTGTAAAATCTGAGACAGATTTGATAGCTATGCAGTGGGAGTCTTGCTGTGTACCAGCTTACCTTTGCTTTTTTCTGCTTCATGCTGTGGTATTATTCCCCCAGGTGCATGGGGAATTCTCTTTCTTTAGTCATACATCTGTCTGTGTATATGCTTGGATTCCAGTCCAGTCTTTATTCAAGACGTTTTCCATTGCAGTCAGTTGTTCTTGTAGGCAGCAGTTTAAAACAGAAATTTCTTGACTCCTGTATTTGAGAATATTCCTTAGCATTTGTACAAATATCCTAATACAAGTGTATACAATATAATTTTAGGGCTTTTTCTTTTAGATGTATTCTTAGACTGCACGAAAACTTAAGCAAACTTTTTCTTTATACTTCAAGTTTTTTTTTTCTATTAATTTCTGAATTGTATTATTCTATTTACTTATGTAAAGTCATTATTTATTTGTTTATTTATTTATATATTTATTTGATTCATTGCAATTACCATATATGAGCTCAGCTGTCATTTGTTTGGGACAGAATGCATCTAAGTTAAGTTATTTTCTGTAAGATCTTCATAACAAATAAATCAAAATATTTTCCCAAACGTTTTAATTGCTAAAAAAAAGTATTTTGTATAATTTCACCTGTTAATATATGCCGATCTGTACTGTATGAAACTATGTCCTGTAATGTTTCTTTATTTTGCCTTCCAAATTTTCAGCAGTCTTGTCTTTCATTTATCTTGTTTAAAGAGTTAACTTAGCTTAGCATGACAAATCAAAGTCTTTCATGAGTAAATAATTCCATTTGTTTGAGTATCTGTTAATTTATTTCATTTTTTCCAAATAACAGTTGAACATGCAGCTGAAGTCCAGCTAGTCCATTTGTTTAGTCTGTTAAAATGTTGGTTTAAACTTGTATTGTTTGAAGAATGGTTTTCAAAGGGGGATGATGTATTAAAAAGTGGGAATAAAAACTACAAAATGTGAACTTCTTATGTGAGCTGTTTCATGACTGTAAATGTAATTCGTAATACAATGAGATTTAAACGCCTGACCCCTTAAAGCTCCCCCCCCCCCCCCCCTTTTTTTCTTTACTGCGTCTCGGTTTACGACATGTTGACATCATTTCCCATAAAGCATTGCGAAGGCTCTTGCGTTATTAATCTGCGACAAGGTCCCTGCTTTGGTTTACGAACTTGTGCTGTAGGTAGACGCAGTAAACACCCTTGTAATATCAATTGTTTACGCATAATTGCGTTTTTGGCTTTCTGACGGTTATTTAGGTTATTTGAGTAAGAGCCACTGAGGTAAGTTTTAATGTTTCTTGTTCCGAGTTACGTCAACTGAACGTTTGCTAACGTTAGCTTCCTAACAATGTTACAGCCCACTTTAGTCGGTGGTAAATGTCTGTCAGAAATATGAATTAATAGACAATTCTGTCATTGTTTGGTTCGTATTAGAATAGTTTATATTGTTTTAGTGGTTACTGCACTGATTTACATAAACCTGGTTAATGAAGGGTTTTCAGTGAAGGCGAAAACGTGCAGCTGCAAGTAATTCAATCTGTAAATGAGCAAGTCAGTTCAAATTGAGACAGTTTGATACATGTATACTTATCATGACAGCTGCTCGGAAAGCTCTTCAGTTTACATCTTAAAAATGAGTTTATTATCTCTCTGTCTGATGATAATGTAGAAATCATTGGTTGGTTATATAGCAGATCAATGTGAAACGTTATTGTTGACTATTGTCTGCTTTATAGACCTAGACTTGTATGTTTTCTCACAGTGGATCTTTTTTTTTTTTAGCACAGTTATGTCAGACAGCTGCATTAAAAAAAAACAGCTTAACTGGACATACGTTTGACTCTGTTTGCAGATGTCTCTGGCGGATGAGCTCCTGGCTGACCTGGAGGAGGCTGGAGATGAGGGGGAGGACGGGCTGTATCCAGATGGAGATGAGGTGGACAGTGATGGGGAGGGGACCCAGGCCAGGACTGGCGGAGGACTGGAAGACATTCCAGAGGAGATGGAGGTGGACTACAGTAAGGCTGAGAGTGTTGCCTCCATTGCCAAGCTCCGCAATAGCAAACAGGTTGTTAACCGATTTGAGATTTTTTATTTCTTTATCGTGTGAGATGATATTGCTCATAAACCCCATGTGTTTGTGTGTTCATGTGCAGTTTTCAGAGATCATGGACAAAATATCTGGATATATTGGAAAGCAGCGCAAGAACTCAGATGGTGTGTGTGTGTGATCTATTTTAGATTATTCTGTCTTTTTATATCCTGTTTTACAAAGACATTTTTGAATTTCTTGTTTTAGACTCTTAAAGACCTTCCTTTTTTTCCCCCATCTTAGTCTCGGGGCCAGTCGAGGCTGACCCGGAATACAGACTGATCGTAGCAGCCAATAACCTCACAGTGGAGATTGACAATGAGCTCAGTGAGTTGGCTGCTTCTTTGCAGTTTAAACATAACCACCTATGATTTAACTCTATTCTGCATAAGCTTAAGTTTTCCCATGGAACTCTGCTGCCTTTTCAGACATCATTCACAAGTTTACGAGGGACAAATACTCCAAGAGGTTCCCAGAGCTGGAGTCCCTGGTGCCGGATTCTTTAGATTACATCCGCACAGTCAAAGTGAGTTGAGATACCAATTTAAAGAATCCACATCAGAGAAGGAATTAGTGCCTCAATTGGTACTTTTTAGTGACTATCGGCTAACTTTGCCTTTACTTTACTTCTTTTTTTTAATGTCCAATCTATTGTGGCAAAACTTCTGAAATTAATATGATATTATATTGTTTTGAGATATCCATTATTTATCTTTTTAAAAATGTTTTATTTAAAAGTGTGAATCGTTTCCTAGCGCACTCATAAATTACCATCACGTTTATAAAAACAGAGTTTTTAATTTGGCTTTTAAACATTGTTGTGGGTTCTCCAAAGGAGCTGGGAAATAATTTGGAGAAATGTAAAAACAACGAAACGCTGCAGCAGATTCTGACCAATGCCACCATTATGGTCGTCAGCGTCACAGCCTCCACCACACAGGGGTGAGTGTCGGTCGCGCTCTGTGAGTGATATGAGGTGCTATTGGGAGCCCAGTCAAAGCATTTGCTCACACTGAATCCTTTTGTCACTGCCGGGGTGCTCTAAAACTTGATTTTTTTTTCTTTCCTCTTTTCCCCGTTCACAATAGATCATTGCTAAATGAGGATGAATTAAGGCAGCTGGAAGAGGCTTGTGACATGGCTCTGGAGCTAAACCAGTCTAAACACAGGATCTATGAGTATGTGGAATCCAGAATGTCATTCATAGCCCCTAACCTGTCCATCATTGTCGGCGCGTCGACTGCTGCAAAGATCATGGGTGAGAGGAAGACGTCCACACGTTAACAAAGCCGGTTTAATTTGCGCTCACACTCCTCTGCCGCCGTTCTCCTCTCCCCGCTGCAGGTATCGCTGGCGGCCTCACTCACCTCTCCAAGATGCCGGCCTGTAACCTGATGCTGTTGGGAGCACAGAGGAGAACCCTGTCCGGCTTTAGCAGCACCTCCCTGCTGCCCCACACCGGCTTCATCTACCACTGTGACGTTGTGCAGTCACTGCCACCGGTCAGGAAACCTCTGCACAAAGAACAGGAAGGCAGAGTCTTGCACCCGAGGCCTTTTGACTGATCTTTATTCCTTTTTTTCTCAGGATCTCAGGAGGAAGGCGGCTCGCCTGGTGGCTGCAAAATGCACTCTGGCTTCCCGGGTGGACAGTTTCCACGAGAGCTCAGATGGAAAGGTGACGCTCTTAAGATAAAGAACTACTCCTCTTTTCTACTACATCTTTTCTTTATTTAGTCATCACATGGCTAAGGGCTGCATCAAAGTTTTTTTTCTTCTGATGTTAATATGTCTCTTGTGTTGAAATTGTGAATAGTTGTAAAACACATTCAGTTTAAAACTTCCTGTTGTGTTTACAGGTTGGCTATGATCTAAAAGAGGAGATTGAGAGGAAGTTTGACAAATGGCAGGAGCCTCCACCAGTAAAGCAGGTGAAGCCTCTGCCAGCCCCTCTGGATGGACAGAGGAAGAAGAGAGGAGGAAGGAGGTAAAAGAGTGTCCCTGAACTGGAACCATGTTTCTCAGGTCCACATTCAACCCATTTAGACCCTGGTGAAATAGATTAACGCCCTCTTCCTCAGCAGATCGCAGGGCACTTGCATAACCTGCATAGCCAGGCCTAGAATACCACAAACAGTGAATGTATGTTATGTAATACAACGCTTTTCCCAAAGGTATCGAAAGATGAAGGAGCGACTCGGGCTGACTGAGATCAGGAAACATGCCAACAGAATGACCTTTGCAGAGGTTTGTGAATATTTCGTATAGCGTTTACCTCTTCACGGGGTTTTGTTTAGTTGGTTTTGGGATTTTTCTGTCACAGATGTGTTTTGACAGCTGATTCTTGAGACAAATGGAGAAAAAAACTGTAAGCATGATGATTAAGCCAGCAAAAACCTTCTCTGTTATGTGATATTGTGCTTTTTGTACTTTTATTTTTAAAGACGAATATATTGAAAACCTGTTCAAATTCAGTTCTGGCTAGAACAAGGTTGGTTAAGTAAGAGGTGCTTTTCGTAACATAAATCTGTTTGGTGATTCGACCTGCCAGCTGCAATGAGTGACGCACCAAGGAGACCAGGCCTCTCTGACATTGTTGGTGTGCATTTGGTTAAAGTGTCAGAGAATCTGTCTGACTTCTGGACCTATAAACGGCCCACTGTTTGTAACGTCTGATGTGATTTGACAGATCGAAGACGATGCCTATCAGGAGGACCTGGGCTTCAGTCTGGGCCAGCTGGGGAAGAGTGGCAGCGGCAGAGTGAGACAGGCTCAAGTCAACGAGGCCACCAAGGCCAGGATTTCCAAGTCACTGCAGGTAAAGATGGGAACGGATCATGCGCTGTCCACCTCGGGCCCCTCGATGTTGTTCCTGATCCGTCTCTGTTGTCTCGCCCGTGACAGCGGACGCTGCAGAAGCAGAGCATGACGTACGGAGGAAAGTCCACCGTCAGAGACCGTTCCTCTGGAACCAGCTCCAGCGTAGCCTTCACCCCTCTCCAGGTAAGCAGCAGCCGCTGGGCCGGGTTTAGCTCAGAGCTCCCGGCAGCTTGGTTTCAGCCAGCAGTAATCCTTCTGTTACCTTCAGGGGCTGGAGATCGTGAACCCGCAGGCTGCAGAAAAGAAGGTGGCTGAGGCCAACCAGAAATATTTCTCCAACATGGCAGAGTTCCTAAAAGTCAAGAAGGAAACTAAGACATGAACACACACACACACACACAGCTGTGTTTAGCATTGTCTCATAATGTGCTTCATCTTGTGTTTCACTTTATTTTTTTTTAGTAATTTTAATAAAAAGTAAAGACTCCAGAGTGTGGAGCCTGTCATTTTAAAACATTTTAGTTCGGTTTGCTTTAATTTTTGAAGAAAATGAGCAATTCCTTATTCCATGCGGGAGTGACAGGACTTTACACCACACGATGTGTAGTTTCTTAAAAGTATTTATTGAAATTTTACAATCCTTTTTATAACCCCATTTCATGACATCTCCCATGCAGAACTGTGATGAGGAAAAAAATTGTAAATGTTTTGAAATTCACATTTAGCAATTTCTTAGCAGATCTTCCTTTTTAAAACCTTTAAAAGCCCCAAAAATAGAATCTATAAAAGGCAAATCTCAAAACTTTGCAATGTTTTTCTTTCTCATGATGCCTCTGACTCCCACCCAACACTCCCCTAAAAAAACAACGGAAAAAAACTTAACACACACAATGTAAACTGCAGCACAGAAGTTGTCATGGTTATTTAAATAAGGAAAAAAACTGATTCAGTTCAACACTGTGCATTCAGAGTGCCAAGAGGGGAGTCAGAGAGATTCTACTTGCCCCTTTGCGTGACATCTACCACCAAACTCTTAGCATTTCTGTTTAAACTTTACATGTAAACAGTTCTCAGTGCACATTCGCTGTATCAGGGCTTCACTGAAATAGCAGGTGGTGAATAAAACAGTGAATTTCAGGAATAAAGTAACAGAAGGTGGGAGGACGACCCATCAAAACTGGGGTTTATTATGCAGTGTTGCGTGTACTTTGCATCTAGTTACGTGACTTGGGTCGGGCTACATCCATTTCACACTGCGTGGCCTTTTTTTTTTTCTCTGAGAATGATGAAGAGTCAAACATCAAGTAGATAAATGTCTCAAACCCTAATATTAAGATTTATTTTACAAGTTTATTAAGTAGTCACAAACATGAAGGCGTCATAATATCTTGGACAGGTTAACTTAAAAACATTTTATTTGTAAAGAGAGGGAGTCAGAGACCAGTTCAATTGCATAGCAATTTAATCCATGTCCAATAAGGACTCTTTCCCTGTCACAGGGAGAGGCCCTGTGGTCACTCTCAATCAGGTTTTAATCGACCAAGACAATATCAATAAAAGTATTGATAGCTGCTCACTATCTTCAATAGTGACCATGTTCAACAGGCATCGTAGGTTCTTAAAAGAAGCCAGTCCTACACCCCACGACTGAATGTCCACTGTACGTCCCCGTTCTAAACCACCAAATTACAGTTAATACAAGATGGGCAGCTTAACAACCAAATCCAAGGTTTGTTTTGTGTGGAGTCAAAGGCTTCCAGGCTCATGTTGGGTAGGTGGTACATAGAATCAAGTTGAAATGGAAAAAAGAAAACAAAATGAGAAACATGCATGGGGTAGGCTTTCCTAATGCCACATACTGAGTGTGCACACAGACAGGCACAAACGCAGATCTCCAACGAGAGACCTCCCAGCCTGTGCAGCGCGCTGCGTTTGACCAGACCCACAGGGCGAGTTGTTGTTTGTCAAAAGCAAAGCACTACACGAGGAGCAAGGGCTTCACATTGAGATGCAGCCTATACAGACACCAGTCTCCTTCACAGGAGAGGGTTTCTACTACACATCACAATCTCTATCCACAGTTTGGAGTTCAGTCTCGGAATGTCAACAGCAGCACGTTTTTGTCTCTCTGTCCTTTGCGTCCCTCTGTGCGTCACTGCAGGTCTCGGTCTTCGAGGTACCTGTACTCGAAGGTGAACCCCTCCTTCTTCCTCTGGCCCCATTTTTCGTAGTCAAAGTAAATGTAAGTGCCCTGGAGGGACAGAGAGGCACAAGGAACCGTTAATGAGGAGCAACACCAAGCCGTCTGCGTGAGCTGAATGAGCCGCACCTGTTCAAACTCATCGGTGATCGTCTTGGGCTCCTCGTGCCTCTGGAACCACATCATGTACTTGGTGTGAAACCTCCATGACTGTTTCTTCAGAGCCTTGGCAGAAAGATACTGAGCTTTGGTGCCCTGAGAGAGAATGAAGGATTAAATTTAGCTTTAGATTTGTAAAGCACAATGAGAAATGGCAGCTGCTGGTGGGGGTGCACATTTACCTCCAGGTAGTAAAAGATGAAGAAAAGAGTTTCTGTAGACAGCCTCTGGTAGAACTCTATGGAGTCCGAGTGGTGCGGTGGTACCTGATGGTGGTAGGGCAAGGTAGGGCAGGGATTCCTCATCAGGTATTGCCTTAAAAACAAGAAAAAATATCAGAAAATAAGTGAAAACAACCCACTGAAACTCACTTCAAATTACTTTACTCTTACCATTGGATGCCCTTGTGGAGGATAAAAAAAATAATAAAAATAATCTGTTGTGTCTGTATCTTATCTAGCAGTACTGACACGGTTGATAAATGTCAAAATGACCAGTCCTGGGGGACCGGAGAGCATCACGAGTGCTCACACCCTCACCTGATCCTCTCAGAGTCAGAGGGGTGTGGCATGTGTGTCCACGCAGACTCTTGCATGGCCTGCTGGTAGAGCTGGTCTTTTGGGAGAGGCGTTGGGCCCAGGGGACAGACCCCGAGCGAGGGGGGAATGCTGACCTCCGACACAGACGGCTGAGGGGCGGCGGGTGTGCCCGGCGCTGCCGACGAACTGGAGAAGATATCTACTGGGAGAAGTAAAACAGCGAGACCTCAGTTCGAATGCCAGCTTTTAAATGGGAAATCTTTTCCTTTTTTCCATTTGGTCTTTCTATTTAAACAACGACTAAGTACAGAACGTTTGATGTAAGAAAGCAATGCCTGACCATTCCGACCTCTGTCGGTTAAATGCAGGTTGGCAATCTCTCCATCCAGTCCTGATCCCAGCGCCGCTCTCTCAGCCATCGCCTTCAGAGAACTGAGGGGCTCAGGGGCCTAAAGAGGGAGTGAAGAGAGCCGATGTGAGCGCAGTACGCTTTATGAGGCAACGCTCAAATGGGAAGACAGAAACTTACAGTTATTGGAATTCAAATGTTAAATGGAAATCAAAACGGTTGATCTTTACTCCATCCATGACAACGCAGATACCAAAACTGGCTTTGTATTCAACAACGCGTTTAAATTCTATTTACAGCTAAGCAAATCAACTGTAAACTGTAGTGCAACAAAGTATTAACAAAATAGTCAGGAAAAAGACAAAGAAAACGGAGTCTCAGAAGTAGACCTTTGGCCAAGTAAGTCACACATGTGAGGGTGACTGTTCAGCTCGGATGGACACTGTCTTGCTGTCTGTCACAGCTTCCTGGGCCCCTAATGGGACTGAGCCTTCGTTAACCAAATGTGTCTCACCTGTGATTTTCTAAATATTTGCTGTGGAAAAAAAGGGACAACTGTTTGCCCCGAACACACCGTCACAGACGGTCTTTACCACAGTACTGAGGCCTGGCAGCAAGAGGAACTTTGAGCGCCACGTCCTATTATAGAAAAACTAGATTAAAAAAACAAAAAACTCTTATTTATGATCTCATCCAGCTTAGTCTCTTCTCCCATTTAAGTCTCTCCATGCTCCGAATTGCACAGGCTGGAGCACCAAGTGGAAACCCAAGCAGGTAGCAACAGGAAATGATATGAACCATGGGGCCTGGCTCACCTTGAGGACCTCGGGGGCCTGCGTATAGGACAGGGGTCCGTTGAGAAGACTCCCTCCGCCGGGTGTGCTGTCTGAGAAGGACGGGGACGGAGAGCTGGGGGGTAATGTGATGGAGCTGATTAAGCTGGGGCCGTTGTCCATCCTGCGGCACACAGATGAAAAAAGAATGAGAACAAACAGGACGCAGATTGAGTTTAAAGACTGGTAAGGAATGAAGGGTTAAGGACTTACGGCTGACTGGTTGAGGAGCTGAGAGACGAGGGTTGGCTGCTTTGTGACTGGCTTGGTGTGCTTTGAGCCGATTCTGTGGAGCTCTCTGCCACCACAGCACTGTAACCTGAGGGCAGGTGAGGGACAGGTTGCAGGCAGCCTTTATTTAGCAAACTCACCGTCAACGGGTACACAAACGCCCAACGTTAACCTACTTGTGCTTCCGTTTTGCTTCAGTCCACTCGGCGGCCGCGCCGGTGCGGCATTGACTCCGACTGCTCCAACCACACCAGCACTTCCTCCATTGCCTCCCATCATGCCGACTACTCCGGGGGTAGTGCTTGCAGAACTCTGAGGCACCTGAGATGTACCAGGGGCCACGCTCTGCCCAGGGACCAGACCCAAAATACTTCCACTCAGAGAGCTGTGGGCTGGGCTAGAACCTAACAAGCTGTGCCCTGTCACTGCCCCATTGGTGGTGACTCCACTGGAGCCAGAGGTGGGGATGGAAGTAGTACTCTCCACTGAGATGCTGGACTGAGTGGTGCTGCTCAGGCCCAGGCCTCCTGATGCTGCTGCCTGAGCATAAGGAGCAGGAGTGGACCCTGAAATTAGGCTTGCCATCGTGTTTAACGGAGTGGGGTGGCCACCCAGGCCTAAGCTTTGAATTTGGTTGGCAGTGCTGGTCCCTGACATGCTGCCTTTTCTTAAATCCAGCCCCATCCCAAGTCCCAAACTGGATGCTGAGGGCCCAGACGTGAGCTGAGAGTTGGGAGCCGATGAACTGGGTGTGCTGGGTGTCGGGAGAGATGGGGCAGTGGATGCTGGCAGGAGCGGGTTGCTGGGCGGGCTGGGGGTGTTGTTTGAGGGGACAGTAGGTTTTGCCTGAGCTGGCTGCTGCTGTTGCTGCTGCGACTGGTTGGATGGCTGAGATTGTTGCTGCTGCTGTGCAGACTGATGCTGATGTTGCTGCACCGCGCTGCTGAAGCTTCCTATAAGACTGCTGCTTGTGGGAACTGTGGGAATGCCACCGACAACGCTCGCCATGGACACCAGGGAGGAGGACGAAGAGGACCCGGAAGTTGTGGAAGAAGCGAAAGACGAGAGCAAGGATGGGGTGCCATTCTTCACAGGCGACTGAAAGTGAAAGCGTCAGAGAGAAGCAGCTCAATTCAAACACTCCAAAGTACAACCACAACAGTATGGATGAGGGGCACAGCTTCCTTTTATCTATGGAGGCCCATAATATGCAGAAATTGTCACAAGCTAAATAGTCTCCAGCCATGGTCCCACAGAGAAACCCAGTTTAATTAAGGTGCCTGAGAGGTCAAGCACCCTAAATCACCTCGACTCCGCAGGACCACGGGTGAAGAGTGCTGCACTACTGTTCAGTTACTGACACAGCACAGATCAGAGCCTCTCACCTGACTAACTTCACTGTCTGTCGACCGTCCCCTTTTCTTATCGTCCTCTGAGTTCTCCTATAGGAGGAGATACCTTGATATGACAATCCACCTTTTGAAATGTTGATTCAGCATCATGGCCAGTGGATTATAACATATTGGGACGTGCAGAAAGGGGGAACTGAATATATACTGAAGAGAGGGGGTATGTGCAATATTTTACCCAGCACCCCTTAAAAAAATAAACACCCGGTCAGAAGTTTAAATGATATAGAGACCAAAACTTACAGCAGTACAAGTGGCTGGGGAAGGAGGGATGGGTGAAGAAGAGGTGGTGGAAGTGGGAGTGCTGCTAGAGTGGAGATACATGTCATCTTCCACGTTGCCTTGGCCTGATGGAGAAGTTGCGACTAATGCTGCAGCTAAAAAAGACAAATAGGAAGACAAAAACCCCCAATGTGTCAGCCACCTGAAAAAACTAAAGCCCCTTTTTAATGTGTCTACTCACGGATGTCCTCCAAGTCCAAGTCATCATACAGGAACTCATTCTCCTCAAAGTCCGGATCTTGGGAGGAATCGATGTAGTACTCCACATCATCCTTGATCTTTTGAATTGCATCCACTGGTATAGAGTCATTGTCAAGCATTCGCAAAATGGTCTCCAACATGCGAATGTGGTATCTATGTCTCTCAATCAGTCGCTTGAGCTCTTCAATACGATCTTGCTTCTATGAAGAAAATAGAACAGGCATGTTATATAATAACATGTTTAAGACTGTACAAGGTAGTAACAGTGGTATTTGCCTCCTGTAGAAAAAGAGGAGAAGCCGGAACAAACCTCTTTATCGCCCTTCTTCTTTCGTGTCTGGACTGAAAGAGATTCCACTTCACTCTCAAACTGATCCACCTGCATATTTAGAGTGTCTATCGTATTCTGCAGGTGAAAAGGAAGGTAGGAGGAGAAAGAGTGGTAACAGTTTAGGAAACATTCATAACACATTCATTAAGGAAATCGATTTTCTTTTGTATTTATTCTGAGACCTTTCTATTTCCCCCCTAACAGAAAAAGAAAATAAATCAAATCTGACTGAGCAATGTAAAAGCTGATAGAAAACAGAAGGAGTTTTACTGTTAGCCACTGTCCCGTTTCCTCCTTTTCCCTCTGAGCTGGGTCCACCTTCTGAGCGAGCCCCAAGCCTTCTTTAGAGTAGGCTTTTGTTTTCGTTTCACGTTCCACCACTTTGAACCGCTCCATTTGCTAAGCAAAGAAGATTAAAAAGGTTTTGTTTTCATCCTAACTTTGCAAAGATAAAGTGGTTTTCATCCTAACTTTGCAAAGATAAAGTGTACAGAACATAGCAATGGCAAAACTTGTCATATTCATAACCAACAAAACAGAAGGGATGCAGTTCTGATCAAGTCTGTTAAGATTGGAAAAATTCAAGTGATCATAAAATCATTAAAAAAAAGAATTAGTAACTGAATCCTCCTGAGAGAGATACTGACAAGCTTACTCCCGGTAAAAATGTATATGTGAACACACATGACCACAAAAGATAAAGCAAAGTTAAACGCAAAAGGCCCATACCGTTTCTATAAGTTTGCGGTTCTCAACTAGCTGCCTTTTGTCTTTGATCTCGTTTGAGGCCACCCATGTTTTTATCTGATCTCTCAATCGCTGAAAGAACACAGGAGGTGAGCATTAAAACAACAAAGCCATTTGGAACATTGACACATCATCATAAGAGTTAGAAAATGAAATGCCACAGTGCCATTGTGAACCTCTTACCTGTAGTTTTTTAATCTCTTTCTTGAGGTCAGCCTCATATTTTTCCTTCTGGTTTGCATTGGCTGCATTGTGAAGCTGAAATATACATAAACGATTCATGAACAACGATGTTGCATAATTTTCTGCTTCATCTATCATCAATCACGATCACTTACCTTTTGCCAAATATCTTCAAACTGTTCCACTCCCTCAGCTACTTTTTTCAAACATCTATCGATCTCACCTGTAGAAATGTGGTATAATTGCATTGCACATTAAGTCATGTTACAACAAGAAATCCCTCACAACTCTTGACAAAAACAATGATCACTCAGGTAGGCGAAATGTGAGGCTCGGTGTACAATGGCAAGCTGGGCAGCGTGCCTGATACAGTAAAACAGCTTCCCCAACTGTTACCTTGAAGTTTTCTCTTGTCAGCCATGGCTCTGACTACGACGATGTCCACATTCCGTCTGTCACACCGTTAGCTGTGCAGGAAAAACACACATGTATCGATTCACTGTTAGTACAAAACAAAATCCCTCCAACAGGAGAATCAGTACATCCGTTTGCAGCGAGTCAAACTGACGTTAACTCCATCAAGCTGGCCGGTTGATGTTAGCCGCACAAATAACACAGCCACAGCGTATATGAGCAATTTCATCCGAACTTTGAATATGGTCACCAGTGTATCGTTGTATTTCCAGGAGATAAAGCAACTCCGCAAAATTACTAATGTGACAGACATGGTTGTCAGCTAAAATTAGCAAGCTAACGAGCTAACGTTAATGCTAGCATGTTACCTAGCTCGTACTCTTCGCACGGTTACTTACTCGCCCGTTTCAAAACAAGCGCCACAGCTCATGTTAATGTATCTCGCATTGATGCATCATCATCTTGGGTCCAGCATATGACCGATACAGTGATTTTGCGTTATAAAAGGCGCAGTGTATCAGAATTCGTTTCAATCGTGTATATGCTAGCTAACAGGGCTAACTGCCTGGCTAGCTAATGCATAAAAATGCTAGCTAGCAGCTTAGCTAGCCAAATTTAGGAAAAAGGGAAACTGGGTCAACACAACCATCTAGATTTATACTTGTGTACGACATTTACCTAGGGTATGGGGTTTCGTTTGTCTTTTTTCAAATACAGCCAAAACTTTCTCCAGAAAGTCTTCTTCACTTCCAAAATATGTATTCTTTTCGAAAAGCTCGCTCAATATAGTGTAGCTGAAGATGGACGGTAGCTAAAATCCCACCTCCGCTGTTAAGCCCCGCCCTAAACCGCGTATACCAACCTCGATTGGATAGAAGTCACGCCTGTCAATGTGAGACATCCGCCGTAATAAGGACCAACCATTGGTTCAGCACTAAAATGAATTATGACCGACACAAAGCCAAAACTGCTGCTAACGTTTTGATTTCAGTAGTCCTGCCACTATCCTGAATGTTTTTACCACACATTCTAACCTGTCTTCATATAATTTTTCTGTAGAGATCTGCTTTAGCTATCATGTTGTCATGACAACTTACCATACAGTCTCTAAAATTGTATTATTACCATGAAACAAAAATATGGATTTGGCTACTGTAGTTTGAAAAAATACTTCAACACAGGAATACGCTAACTGAAGATAAGGTAATATTGTTTAAGCAGATTTTATTTAAAGCAAAAAGATTACTTTGAAATTAAAATAAGAGGTAAGCAAAGCATGCAGTGTATAACATAACATTATCAGTAATACCAACTGAATGATGCAAATCAATGCATTTTTCAATGTTTTCATGAGTTTTTCCTGCAACTATTATTGTTCTCAACACTTTACATAAGTCATAATTGTCTGTGTCAAGTATCACTACAAAATATCAAAACAAAAAAATACAAAAAATGAATGAAATGCATGTATCAAAGGAACAATAACAACCTTGTATGAATCCAATCTGTTTACACTTTTGATTTGGAACGGTATAAAGTCTGACTGACAAATGTCTGTGCTGTCGATAACACATCTGAAGAAAACAGGCTCTAATGTCACTGTCGTCACCATCTCTACGGCACTGCTCAGTGAGACAGAGAGGTTGGGCTGGGCATTTCTCCAAACTGTGTCTCTGCCAACACCGACAGGTCTGGTTCAATCTAAGAAAGTAAGAAGATTCAGGGATAAGGAAATTATTAATCACACAGACACATGTCAAAAGGCTTGTTAAGTCTATACTGTCAACATTATAATAGAGAACAACAGAGCATCAGTTTTCTACCTACCTGTGTGTCTTTATCCTTCTCCTGTCGAGGAATCCTGTGTCTCTTCTTCTTTGGCACAGCAGCATGTTGCAGCGCTGCAGTTGAGCCGGAAACGCCATTGAGCTTTTCATCCTCAATCCCAGCAGCAGGATCTAAGTGCTCTCCATGTTCCTCCTTAAACAAGTGTCAGGGTAATGTTTCACTTAATCAATGACATCTATAAGGCTTGATAATATCTATTTACTCCCAAAACTCTACATTCAAAGTAAGCCTTTGCAAGACGTCACATATGTCTGTCAGTAAAAAACATGGAGGTGGTATGTTGACGATTTTATAACTTATTATATAAAAAAACAACAACCATACATCTCTTCCTTATGATATTGTAATATAATAGACGCTTGACATGTGCGCAATATTGATTTGAAAAAAATGTATTTTATAGACCCAGAGGCTGAATTTCTCTTCAGAATGGCCACTATAACCCATCAACATTAAATATTATCCATCGGTCATAATATAGATTGTTCTATGCTGTATATTGTTTCAACATTTAAGCAGTTAATGATTTGAAATATTTGTCCGGTTACTTGAAAAAAGTAATATATTTTCTCTATATTTTCTGTACAATAAGCTTACTGCTCAAACTGTGGCTACCTCAAGCAGTATTGTGAGCTGGGCATTTCTGTAGTCATCCCCATGAGCATCTAAAGTCTTCATGAGGAACCTGTGAGGATTAGAATAGACGTTACATGAGTTTTCAAGAGGACAGGTATTTGTTTGATGTATAAAAATGTAATCTAACAAAGATCAATACCGCCTTTCTTTTTTCATGCGTCGTGTAATTCTTTGTACTTGGTGAAGGCGACCCAGAATCTTCTGGTTTACCTAAACGAAACATAGGTTTTACACACATTACAGGTGGGTGAGGATGCAAGATGATCAGGGATGGAGTCATCTAGCCTAAACAACCACAGAACCATCACACATGCCATTTAAGTGATCTTAAGCTACAAAAATGTAAGAAATGTTTTCCAAAAAAACTGTTTCCCAAGAAATGATGTAGAAAGTCACGTTTTAAGTGTCACCATAGCCGTTAAAACTCTTATAATTCACAGGAAACACATACAGGAAGTATGAGCACTATAACCCAGATACAAAAAACACAGGCTGACACATACTTGCTCAATTTCTTTACATCTCCTGCTCAGAGCCAGATATTTCCTTTTGTCAAGAGCTCGCCTCTCTTCGTCTTCTTGTGCCGTGCTCTCGAGAAGCTCGTTGCCTCCCGCATCCAGCTCCACCTGAAGGGAGGACAAAACAAACATTCTCACCATTCTGAGACATTTCTGACTTTTGGCAAATTAAAAGCTTATTTTGGAAGAAAGCTAGAAAGATTTTAAGAGAATAACTGTTATGTCAACTGCATAGCACTGAAAGTTACAGATTCAGTAAAGATGTGAAGCCTGTAATGTAAGGAGTGAAGCTGCCAATAAAACTAAACCAGGATGAATTTTAGTGGAATAAATGTCTGCATGATAGCATTAGCAAACATATTTTTCTTTAGTTTCTCTTAATATTTTCCCACCAATGTGAGAACTACTGCATTACTGAAATAAGTGCTTTCTTTTGATAATATAACTCTAAACCCCAGAAACGGGACATTAAGTTGGACATTCTTCCATGGGGATATCATTTAGAACTAAAACTAAACTAAAAGATAAAAAAAGAAACTAATCCATAAATAACCTGACACAAGGAAACATTTACCTTTGTTTACCAAGTTTTCTGTTTTTTCTCTGGCTAATTACACTGTAACTAAACAAAATTTGTAACCGCTGTCAGAAGGATACTTCTTGGTGATTATTAGAAGGCCCTAATAATTACATTCCTCTCCCATTGGCATCTCACTCTCACTCTCTTAAATGAGTACGGCCCCCTTGCTTTAGGACAGCCATCATTCTAGCTGAACCTAAAAAAACTACTGCGTTCACTCTAAATGACCCTATGCCGCAGAAACTTGTCTTGATAACTGATAAGTGATTCTTCGGAACATCAACAACATCCCAGCCATCATGGACCAGTGCCACCATTTTGTCTTTGTCACCATGACTAAAAAGATTCTACAATCCTCACACTGTCTAAATATTACCACTCTTCCACGACAATGCAGTTTGCTGATTTAGTAAAATCTTAATTTGGAAACAAAATGACCTCAGATCTATGACTGATCTATGTGGGGAGTGGATATTGGACTTCCTGACAGAGAACAGAGCTCAAACTGTTGGGACCCCTCCAGCATCATTACCTCTCCTGGTCCCAGCTCCACACCACCAGGCTCCAGCTCTGCCTCGAGGATGTGTCCTCCAAACAGAGGGGGCAGAGCCAGGCCTGAGAAATCTTCCATCATCTGCAGAAAAAAAAATCAGACTTCACCGTGAAACATTTTTAATATGTTATCCTTGATATTACTTGCAGTCATGATAGCTAAACACAAACATATTACCTAACATTTCTACTTTCTCGTTTTTCAGAACGCCAAATGCAATAATATTGTTATATTGTGTAGATTTACAAAGGACAATTCCAATACATCATAACAGCACTTACATTTAGGAGATTTGTAGTCAAACACTATATCCTGCTGGGCTGTAGAGGCTTCAAACCCCACACGATAATAGTTTCATATTATCCAGACTATATGTGACTCTACTTTTAACACTAGAATTATCTAAGGTAGTATGTTAACATAATACCGATCTAAACCGTGAGGTTAGCTTCGGGAAGCCCACACTTTTGTTTACGTGCGACGCGGGCGCAGGAATTATACGTCCGTTAATGCTGACTACATTTCCCATGAGCACCCCTTCGACTTGAAACAACTCGAGACAATATGGCAGGTACTCGTATATTTGGTCTCTTTTGGACATCTTTTCAGATAAGTTAGCTTTCCCAAGACCTTCTGGAAGCATAGACAAGGAAATTGAAAGTTGTAAAATATTAAACTTGAGTTTTATAATGACTTGAAAACAACGATATCTACTAAAAACGAAATGGGGGGGAAAAGTGACCTTGGATGTGTTGCTAATGTTAGCCATTAGCTAGGCAAACGTAGCTTATGAGATGTGGTGGCTTTTAACTTGGTTGTTCATTTTGTCCTGCAGCAATCGGAGCCTTCCTAAAAAATATGTGGAATAAGGAGCCTGTTATCACGGCTTCCTGTGGCATCGGACTTTTCGGTAAGAAAGCAGACTCCCAAATGTAGCTAATTTAGAAAATCGTCGCATGCAAGTGACTTTTTTAGCCTCAGCTTTCTTCTGTTCAATCCAAATTAATCGATTAATTTGTAAATGTTTTTACGGTAATTTAAACTCCTTGGCTGAATTAGAATAATACAAATGTAAGTCATAGCTAGGAAATCAGCAATGTGGAAAAGGGCCATCAGAGACGTGACAGTTTGTCAAAAGCCACGAAAAAACAGCACAAAGCTGTCATTTTTATAGCAACAGTTAAGTTGCAGTGTTGTACAAACAAAAGCGTGGCAGAAGTAAAGCTGGTGACATTTACATCACTATGTGATAGAAAAAAGGATTGAGTACTAGTAGGATTGAGTTGTATATTTAATGCAACATAACAAGAATAACACCTCAAAAGAAGCCCAAACTGCTGTGCTGCTAAAATCCTTATTCCAGCAGACAACTGTGGTGTTTTCCGTTCTCAGAAGCTTATAGAAGCTTCCTAAATGTTGTGAATTAAAGCACAGTATTTCTAAAAAATAAAAACACACACAAACCTACGTTTGTGATAATAACAGAAAATTAAAGCAGGTCAAAGGCATGAGCCAAGTCTTGAGAATCATAAAAATCAGCTGTTTGATGGGTAAAGGTGTTGGGAAGTCCGGGTGGTCTGAGCAAATATGATAAGATTTCTAAAAGTGTATGACCACTTTAACGGCCAACTTTTTTAGCAATTACTTTTTAGCCCCTAGAATTCAAAGTATTTCTGCTCATTTTGTGTGAGATTTCTCCTTGGTTGTTTCTGCTGTGTGAGCTGTAGTGGAGACTTTGTTCAGTGAACAATGCAGTGATGATATCCCAAGTGTGTAATTAATTTGCTCTATGTCCTCAGGTATCATTCTTCCATTCATCAGCCCATTTACAAAATACACAGCAATGCTGAACTCAGCGGTGCCATACAACTATCCAGGTAAACAACACTGTTATTTCACAGCAGGTTGTTTTTAAACGGCCATCGCTGATGTGTTTTAAACACCTGGAAACATCTGGCATTAAAGCTTCTCCTCTTTATTGTCCTGTTGTAGTTCCTGTGCGAGATGATGGAAGCATGCCCGACGTTCCAGCCCATCCATGTGAACCAAAAGGAAACAACTTAGAATGGCTTAAAAAGCTATAACTTCCTGTTCTCACAATCAGTGCACACATTGCTCCTCTTGTTCGTATCTGCCTGCTTGGTTGCCCCAGTTGTCATTGTCTCACAGTAAAGATTCTATTTAATTCAATTTTTTGTCTCATGTACTTATTCCACACACTTAAGGGCACAGTAGAGACGTGTTTTGTGTTTTGCCTGGTTGAGCAGAGCCCACAACCTGTAGTCTCATCAAACTTCAGTGAGGATGAACACGTATCAAACATCCACGACGTCTCCCATCACGGCTGCAGTTCAGAAGCAGCTTTATTTGCTAATCAAATACATTCAATACAAGTGATTTAATTATCTCTTTACTACAAACATGCATTTCACTCTCCCTACATTTTACAATTGAGAATAAGGCAAAAATAAAATCTCTACACAAACTTTAAATGACTTGAAATTTAAATAATAACCAGACTTTTGAATTAATTTAACCACATCCGTCTGCTCTTAATGGTTAACTTAATGTTTGTTTTTAAAAAAACGTGAGCGGTTTAAAAACTAAGCTTCCACTCGGTTGTGATCCGTCACAGAAAGCTTAGTTTGGAAAGGCAGTAATCAGATTAAGGCTGTTGGAAAAACAAATTCCTTTTTGCATAGAAACATGTTCGAACTTGCATAAGACAGAAGAGGCAGCTGCACAACTCAGTAGAATAAGCAAAAACATCGCTGGGTAGGGTGCAAAATGCATTTTTGACAGGTGTACTTTGCATCCTCTGTGTCCCACGATCACTTCCTGAGCATGAAGCCTCCAATCCCTCTGTAAATGTGCTGGTAAAACATGCGGGAATTTCACTTTGCTGAATCCAACAAACCCCTGATTAATTCCTTTGAAGGGTTTTTATTTGATATGTAAACATTCAGTGCACCGCTGCTTCTCAGCAGTGTTCGTCGTCATATCATTGGATCTTTATATTAATACAAGAGCCACGGTCAGTTCACTGCACTCCATTTTTCTCATCCACAGATCTGCAGACCTGTGTATGAAATGGTGTCTACTGTTTAAACAATATTTCACTTTAGTGGAAGATTATGAATATACAGCTGTGATTATCACAATGACAATCCCATTAATCTGATGGCGCATGTGGGGAAACATATACAGTATAAGCCAATAGGAACCTCATCTAGATTCAAGCTGACTGGTTACAGACTACAGGAGTACATAATAGACACTAGTGTACTATAAAGCAATTTATTTTATAATCTGACAGCCACACATTTCTGTAATTTAATTGAAAGTTGACACAAATCAGCATTACTCTCTATTCAAAACACAGATTAAATCACAGCAGCAAGAAGTTTGTGACTGGATGCACAGCGTGTCCGAGAAGTGAGCAAAATTCACTGCTGTCAGTTACGAGGCGTTTCCAGTTTCAAACGCTTCCCCTGCACCATGACCAAGTCAAAATGTTCCACCAAAGTGAAATATTTCACACAGCTGTCAATCACATGCATTTTCAGCACTATTTACAAGCATAGACAAACATCAGGTTACATTTATTAATGACACCACAGAGCAATACACAGGATTTGCTGTTAGGAATGATTCTCTAAAACCTTTAAAAGATAAAGAGCTGCGTGAGAAACATTAAGCAATTCAATTTGTGACAATATCTTATTTATATACTTCGCTTCACTACAAAATATTACTTCGAATGTTTATTGTTTACCACAAACACTTGCTCACACATTGATCCACTTCCCCATAGCTTTCTTCATCACTTTCACTGACTCGTTTCCCCAGAGAACCTGATCCTGTCGTCTGCCTTGGCTTTCACATCTGTCTGATCCACACAGCTACAATCGACTAGCCTAGATGGTGAACAGCTCTGGATTTGGGACTGAAAGGGAATCGAGAAGACATCAAATCCAAAGATGATGCATGGAAACTTCTTTTTTTATATAAGACTCTCATTTGAACCTTCAACAACACACTACTTTCTAAAAATACAATTCTTTTCATAAAACCACTGTCCATAAATACAGCTGTTTTATCTCTCACAGTGTGGTACGTTTATCAACTTTGTTTGAGTTGTATTTTTTCACCCCGTTATCCCACAAAGAAAATGACACTTCAGTTACACAAATTAAGGTAGTTTCTTTGCATTTTCAGACTGAGAAAACAGTAACCCAATAACCAATAGTTACAAACAGATCATATGACAGCAGCAGAATTATTATTAACTGAAAGATTGACCTGGTATGCAAAAAGCGTACAGCAAATCAAATCAAAGAGACACAAAATTAACTCAATTAACATGTGAGCAGCGTATCATCTAAACAACCAAAATTTGGAATCAAAACAGACCTTTTTTTTCCTTCATGAAACCAGCGTGGCAGCTTTTTAAAATATATATATAATACTGTTGTACAGAAGGAACCTGTCCTCTTCCATTAATGTCTCATAACCGTACAACCTGTTATTATAGGACCCAGTCCCAGAATCAGCTGGAAAAAAGGAACCATTCTGTGGATATGAAACATAAAGAACAAGTACAGGTATAAAGAGGAACAGGTCAAAACCAATCAGAAAATGTTAATTATTTTGGATGAGAAAGACACCGTATGACGGTCTCAAACACCCCCCCAAAAAAGACCCTACCTTTGTTATAACTTAATGCCCTGCTTTTTCTGATGGTGAATCCTCAGGTGATACAGTATTCTATGCTATATCGCTAACAGCCTCAAAGTATAAAGCACAAATAATTATTTTGTAAATAATTGTCACTCTTCTTCTGCACATGAAACACAAACCCTAAATGATTAGATGAGAAACAGAACATCCACAGTGAATCACGACTACAAAAACAGGTCGGAGTCCCAGCCTGAGGACTGATGGACTGACGGTCCACAGAGAGCAGGACTCACTCAATGATGGGAGCTGACCGATCGTTGGTGACCGTCTTTCTGAGTCGAATGTGACCAAATGGATTAGGCCTGTGAGGAGGAAGGAGCAGATATGCAATCTCAGTTTATGTTAAAGGAATTTCTTTCTATGTGGCATTTCAGACTTATGCAAGAGCTCCAAAGTGGCTCCTTGTCTGAAACCTTTGAATAAAACCTCAGCAGCCACTTTAACTAAACTTGAGCTCTTTGACTTGCTAAATTACTGAATGGCTCTCACTGTGTACCCCAAAGCCCACAGTCCATTTGAGCTGCAGTTTGTACACTTTTTATAAACCACCTCACAGACTGACAAAGGTCCTGCTGAGCAACAGAGAACATTTCACAGTGATTTCAAAGAGCTCACGTCGATTTTACTAGAAATAGAGAGCATCAGCCTTTAAGGAAGTCCGTCCTTGAACCATTTTCAATGAACATGTGTGCTCAGATCAGGGAAAGGTGGAGAATGATCTTTTTTAAAGTTATAACAAGTGAGTTCTTCTCTAGTCTATTATCAAGAAAGAAAACTATTAGATACATTATATAACCTGTTGAGACCCAAGCTTTTATTAGACGTGCATTTTTTTATATTTTTTTTATATATGGGATTAGTAGGACCTAGTAAATTGTTGTTATAGGCTCAGTGGGTTTATCTTTACAAAAGAATGGAATGTCCTCTTATGAGGACGCAGTGTCTCAGGAGGATAAATAAACGAATGCAATCAAAGCTTTAAAGAGCTTCAACTGCTTTTTCTATCCATGAAAAAAATGAGCAGACAAACATTAAAGTTGGTGGAATGGTCATTTAAGTAGAAAGCTCCTAGAGAATTACCTTGTTGGTGAAGGTGGTGGAGAGGCCAACTCTGATGTAATCTGCAATGCAGAGGGGAGGGGGTTATTTGAATGAAACTCCCGTTATTACAAAACCCTTGAAACTCTTCATGTTTGCCGTGTCAACAGTAAGCTGTTAGGACACGGTGACCCTAATCCTCCAGGTCGTCCCAGAGTTTCGAGTTTCTGACCTTGTTGCTGTCGGCCATGCTGTAGGGGCGCGGGCGGAAGGTGCTGACCCTCTGGGGAGGAAGGGAGCGCTCCTCCTCTGACTCGGGGGTGAGGGCCGGGAGACCTGGACACACTAGCTTGTCGAGCTGTCCGGTGCTGGTGCTGTTCGCCCTAGATAAGAAGAGGGAGCTGCAAAGAGGAAAGAAAAGATCGAGGAAGCAAGATGAGAATGCAGGAGTGTTGATCTTGAGTGAGTTTGATTGCTTTCCTGGACTCAACAACATTGTTGGTGTTGGAAAGTGAAGCTGGGAAAAGCTCGTGGAAAATGTTGAGGCCAGCAGCCTGGTTTTCTGCACTTATGGCTGGTAGAGAATGAAGAGATCTATGGGGAAAAAACTGATGGAAAAGGCAAAAGACTGTCTTAACCCAGCTCAAGTCTGATATGAATTAAACACAAAAACTACAAACCACTAAAGACAGATGTGGATATAACAGTGTTATTTAGGCATTTGGCCCCTCTTACCCTTCCAGGTGATCCTTCTTGCCATGTTGGGGCTGGGTGTAGGAGAAAGGGAACCAGCCTTTCCTATGAGGAAAAGTTTGACTGTATGAAAAAGCAACTTCAAACTTGAGTTAAGCTAAAGAGTGTGCTATGACCGGTATTGGAGTTTTCCAATAAAAGAAAACAACTAAAATATTACCTTCCAGTCCGTTCGTTCTGGCCATAATGCCATCCGTCCCTGGGCTCAGAGATGAGCAAGGTGATGTTGTCACCAGGTTGGAAGTGAAGCAAGCAGGCTCCGCCCCCTATGTGGCCACCGCCGGCTTCTGAGGCTCCGGGCGTGTGAGGAAACACGGCCTCCACGCGGGTAAGTCCAGACAGAGGCATCATCCTGGGCAGACTGGAGCCTACGTTGACAGGTCAAATGAGAGAATGTGAGGAGCCGGGTCGACGATGGGGGCCAAACGAAGGAGTACGCCGCAGCGCTTCCCACCCTGAAAGCCGCCCAGCCTCATCTCGCTGACCGGTCTCCTGGGCAGGGGGAGGGTCGCCGTCGCGCACATGTCGCCGGCCTTCAGCAGCCACGGGTTGTGGGACGGGGACAGCGCGCTGCTCCCCCCCGGCCCCACCTGCTGGTGCAGCAGCTGCACCGGGGTGATGGCCCTGGAGAGCGGAGCGCTGTGGGACAGCGGCGGGCTGTGGGGAGCGCTGTGGGCGATGGGGAGGGTCACGCCGTGCAGGGCGCCGCCGGCCGGCGAGATGTGGCTGAGCGACATCACCGTGGAGGGGATGAGGCTCGGGGAGAGGTTGGAGGTGTTAGTGGCCAGGAGGAGAGAGCCCTGCTGGCCAGAGCCGCTGCTGGAGGTGGTGGTGGGGGTGGAGGCGCCCGGGCTGGCGCCGGCGCTGTCGCTGCCGTCGGCGGGGGGGCCGGCCGAGGCGCCGAGGGGCGTGCTGGCGTGCTGAGGAGACGCTCCTCTGGAGGAGCCGGCGGCAGGTCCTCCGGTGGAGGAAGAGGAGTGGAAAGTCTGAGGGGAGCCCTGAGGAGGGCCGCTGTCGCTCTGGGAGGAGGAGGATGGAAGCGAGCGTTGCTGCTGGGAGCGACTGGAGTCTCCGTTCAGCAGAGGAGGCACTTCCTGAACAGAGAGCCTCTGGAAAACAAGAATCAAGAAAGCAGCCATGTAAGCCCCAGTAATAGCAAGAAGTTTTGAGGTTTGAGTCACTGAGCAAACAAGTCACATGACACAGGGCCTGAGCCCAAAATGAATCACAAATATAGGGGTTATCATGATTTGTCAGTGTGAGTCTTAAACCCTTTTGCTTTGTAAAGTCAATAACTAATTCATTTAGGGTCTCGACTCATGGGGAAGAGCTCATGTGAAATGTGGATGAAGTGGTGGCCTTTTGAAGGTGCCGACCTGCTCGGGCTGCGCTGAGCCCAGCTTGGTGTGGCGGAGGACCTCGGCTATCCCAGCAGCCCCTGGGCCGTGGGGCGCTGTGTGACGCAGCAGGTTGAGGGCGCGCTCCGGGAGCTTGGTTGGCTGAGAACACGACTGCTGCCACGATGACAGTTTCTGTGACAGGAGCTCTCTCACCTGCAGTGCATGCAAAGGTGGAAAAGACATTAAGAACAGTACCGCTGAGGCTAGAATTTGACCACATTTTTTCACATTACACTTTCTTACGTCAGCGAAGTAGTTCCCTCAAATTTCTGTAACACATAAGACTGGCTACAAACTATTTTCTGCAGGTGGCAAAACAAATTTGAAGATTTATTTGAAATCCATTCGACATAATCTTAGTTTAGAAATATAGATGCATATTTACAGAACCATACTTGTAGTGTCTGTCTTCATTTAAATGTTCAAACTGAAAGATTTTACCTGCACAAACGTGATATGTAAGGCACAGGAGTGTCAGTTTTATTGATTTTAGCTACCAACATTATGGTGTGAAAAATGCAATAGTTCAAAAGAGTTGTTGCAAATCTGATTGCATTACTAAATCATCCACCCCTGGGATTTCCAGCTTTCTCCAAACATTCTGCGGTGCTTTGTGAGCAGATATCCATCTATGGTCTGGTCCTTCCACAGGACATGGTTGCAGAAGTCGTTCGTAGATTGATGGACAACAACAACTGGCTCTTTGTCCTCATGCTAAACACAGAGCTTTTATGGGGTGTTTACACTTACTGATTAGTGCTGCCTAATCAGACACATGTATTTATCCTCTTAATTCCCCATGACAAGTTCTTAATAGAAAGGGTTTTTCATACACTGTTTTTCTTTTATGGAAGAATTAATCTAATTCTACCATTTTTTAAATAATTGTATAAATACATACCCTGATGTGTATAACCTCTGACTGCTTATGCTTGTTAGAAGTTAGTTTGAAGTTTCCACTCATTTTCAAACAGGAAGAGAAATACGGAACATAAAAATGTGAGGGCATCACCTTGGTGTGGTAGTTTATGAGCAGTTTGGTGACACAGCACTGTCTGTCCACCAGGAAGCAGTACCGCCTCCTCTCTTCAGTGAGCGCAGATTTGTAACCAGTGGCAACCAGTGTATCCAGCTCGCCTTGGCGACGACTCATCAGCTCCACAAACTGAGGGAAGAGGCCCAAACGTTGACTTCAAAAGAAGCGTTTCAAACCGCTTGCACAGTACCAAAGATAGCGTGACCTTTCATGTTAACAGTATGGAGACAGGAAGGGATTGGTGACCTCATTTCCTGCCTGTTGCCCTGTGATAACAGAATCAGAACCATAAATGCTGTCCTGTAGCCCGGTGGCCTTTCTTTTAAAGGTATCCGTGAACTTTTAAAGGCCAAATCCTCTCATCCTCTTATATCATTCACATTTCTTTCAGAGGGAGGTTTTGCAGTAAGTTTCTTGTTCCTTGTAAAATCAGCTGAGGCAGATTGTTCTTTAATCTCATTCACACTGGCCTATTTCTCCCACAAATGCTCTTTAATCTGCTGAAATGCCCAGTGAGATGTTTAGGATCCATGTATTTGAAGGATTTTTCAAATGAAACGTCATCATGTTCCGGCTTTTGAATCACATGCGTCTAATTCAACACAGGTTGGGCTTTAAATTTAAGTTACCTGCATCTCTCTGTCACCATATTTGTTTGGGTGGCGGCTGCCCTGGCTCTTCCGGCGGAGTTTCTTTAGCTGAGACTGACAGCGCTCGATTGACTCAGACTGAGACCTTCGCTCACTCTGATACTTCTTCAGGGTGGCCTGAGAGAAAGGCAGATGTAGAAGTCAAACACAACACTAGACTGAAATAATTCATGATCTGCATTGATATTCATGGACAAATTTGCTGGTTAGTCAAACCTATTAGTGTTGCAAACCTGTTAAAATTGCATAGAATATCTAAAAGCTGATGAGAAAAACACCAACAGTGGCTGTCATTTGATTTAACAAACACTCCTGACATGAGATACACCCCAAACAGTTCTGTGGCTGCAAAATTACAACCTCTAAATATTTTCTATAGACAACTCTTCCAGCCTTCTTTCAACTCATAGTTTCTTTGTCCTGACTATGTTTTTTAGCTCTTTCAATTTAGCAGGAATCTTGTGTTTTTTTTTGTGGTTACTGCTCTCTCCAAAGGTTTGGTATGTTTAATCACCCTTTTTCTTTTGGATGTGCTTTTCGAATCGGTGAGTTACCGAAAGATCAGACATTTTCCACAAAGTTTTCCTCGTTTTTCCCAAAGAGGGGTTTCCTGACTCTGGTTGACACGTTTTACTTTACGTTTTAAAGTCGCAGAGGCTTATCTGTAGAAGCTTGGGCAAACACCAATCTAACCAACATCCCCAACACCAAAATAACCCACTTCCATCCTTTCCTAAGCTCTTTTCCTTGACGTTGTTTAAAATGTCACAGAGTTCAGGAAAGATGGTTGAAGTACACGACTGGACAGATATAACAGAGCATCAGTGTTAAAGTAGCAGCTGTATGTGGGAAAGAATTATTTACTTTCACTTAGAAAGGATTATCAGTGTATCCTATATATCCTAAAGGAAATAATTAAGGAAGCATTCAAACTCTTTTCCAAAAAGGACACCTTTTATCTGTGTAGTTCCCCATCATTTCCTTCTTAGGGCTACGGCCTGGAGGCGTCGCGGCAGGTTTATGGATGAGAATCTTTTTGTTATTGTTGTGAACAACTTCTTTTACAGTAAAACATTGGTTGACACACAAAAATGAAAGGAAAAGACATGGCTATGCGTTTTTTTTTTTTTTTTTTTTTATTTGAACGGCTTTCCGTTATTGTCTATATGAAGTAAAAAATTTGCTCATTTGCATTTGTTAACAATGTTATTTTGAAATCCCTTTTTTACTATTTCAGTCCTGTTCCACCCATTCCACCATAATACCTTTAAAGACATAAATAACCCGCCCTTTTTTTTACATTAATATTTAATAATTTAGACTATTTGAAATGGGTTTTGTATAAATATACTTTATACCTTTTTACATTCCAGTCTTATAAAGTGTGGTTCTTCATGATCATAATTGTTCAACCACTCTCTTTCTCGTTCAAAACATGAACATCATGATGTAAACTCACTGTGAGGTATTTGATGTCCAGCTCAAGCTTCTGCTCCAGCTGAGCGAGCATCTCCGAATGAAACAGCTTCAACTGTGGATGAAACAGTTCACATCATCCATTAAAGATTCAGCGAACGATCATGTGTGGGATGCATTGCAATGGCAGTATACAGATAAATAAGGATAAAATGTCTTCTAATGTCCCATAAATGATCATGCGGGCGCCGGTCTTACCACGTCTTCCAGCTGCACCTGAATCTGCCGGTGCACCTCGGCCATCTGAAACAGTGTGTCTCCTGTGGGGAGCAGCACAGCAGGGACACCATCAGCACCCCATCACTTTCTGCTTTTTTTTTTTTTGCTTTTGTTGAAGTGCACCCTTAAAATAAGTTTGGGGGGGACCTAAAAGCTACCATCCTGAAAAAGTGCACATAATTGAAGGGCCTTCCGTATCAAACACGCAAAACAAGCTAATGAATTATCATAAAACGTGCTGCTTTGACACAGTTTCTGCTTTACAAAGCGGCGGTCCCTCCCTCGGTCACACAGCGCTGTAGTATGTGGTATCTGGCATCTCGCCCTCCGACACTCCTGCCTGCCTCCCCCGCCGTTTTCAGCATTACAATGAGATCATGTGGTGTTGTTAATCTCCCAACAATGGCCCTACTCTCTCCGTTTCTCTCTGTTCTGTGCCTCTACATTTCCTCATCCCCTCTTGTCTTCATCTGCGTGCTCACAAGCGCATGCAACGCGCTCACAGACCATTTTCCACTTCAGGCCAGCTGTCGCGTTCACTCTATAAACTTCAGAAGGTCTGAGGGGAACGCGTGCTTGTTTCAAACTCCACTCTGTCCCTTCCCCTAGCAGACGCCCACTCACCCAGCTCCTTGGAGCCCTGGCTGTCGCTCGCCAGCTCTCCAAGTTTCACCAGGGCGTCAAAGTACCCTTTAGCAGCCACGGTCACTCCTGAAGAAACGTAAGAAAGCATGAGGCATAAGGAAGAACTGAAAGACAGCTGCGTCTGCACACATGTCACTGACCTGTCAGGGCTTTCTCGTAGTGTTTCCCCATGGCCACAAAATTCTTCAGACTGGGGTTGAACTGGTCCAGAATCCCCTGTTGGAAGTTACACACATATAAGTTCTTCCACACCTTCATCGGCAGATGATGAACAGGCACGCCAGTTTTACCTTGTACACGTTTTCTGTCATCTTGTTCACCTCTTCGGTTCGAGACATTTTTCTCTCAACAGAAGTTTCCTGCCGCTGCGTGTGTTTGTATCGTCCCCTCCGTCGGCCGCTCCCCCCTCTAAACTTCACCTAGAATCACCTAAAAAGGAACAGATGAAGACAGGCCCGGATCAAAAGAGATGGAGGGAAGATGGATTCTTCGCAATAAATTAAACTGAACTGATTACATCAACAATCCCAGCGAACCAATGGAGTCCCCATCGCCTTGACTGAGAGGACGTTATCAAACCCTCATTCTGCACTTGACTAAGCGGTGGTGTTTTCCCTGAATGTTTGAAAGGGAAGGATTTAACTGGGAGGGCTTTTAAGGCCGATGCCTCTCCCATCACAACATGTGATGAGGACCATCTTGGGTTTTGTCTAAGGGCAGCCCCAGTGTTATTTTCACATGGGTCCAATCACAAGTTGCGACACTATCACTTCAAAACATAACACCAACCCAAATATTTCTCCAAGATTTGTGTGCCAGACAAGTTTCGCCATTCCAGATAAGAACAATGGACTCCTCCAGTCTGAGTCACAGGTGTCAGAGCACTGAATAAACACGCGACAGCAACGTTTCCTCGGCAAAGGGGACCATCAAGAGAGGAACTGCTCCAGGGTCAGAGGATTTCCAAACTGGATTTAATGGCAAAGGAGTTGGTTTTCCCTGCGCAGCCCTCCTTTGTTATCACAGCGAGATTACAGGGAAACGTTGACCCAGATCAACTAATGCTATATGACAGAACGAAAACATTTCCAGACTCTCGCTCATTAAGGCCACCCTGGTGAAGTCTGTAATTTGTCAGGGGGGACAGAGGACAGAGAAGTGAGAGCTTTGTTCTAGCTTTCTCCCTCTTATGTGGTCCTCCATTGCTGTGTGCAGTCTGGCAAGATAGATGAAGCGTGAATATTCGAGCGTAGTCAGGGTTAAATCTGAGAAATAAAGTGCTGCTTGTTTCAGGATGCAACAGGAAAGGTCTGCAGGTGGTTGGGAACTGATACAGAAGATGCATTCATGTGGTTTCACCCCTTATAATTTATTCCCAAAAGAAAAATAAAATTGTTGTCACTAAAACAGTTTTAAAACACACACAAAAACAAAATCCAATCAAAAGAAATCTATGCGAGATGAGCATGGATTATGACTTTTGCAGGGATGCATTTTGTTTTTTGGCAAAAATCGTGTCATTCGAACTGTTAAATCTATTGAAACATCTGGTAAAATCCGCACTTACTTTTCAATCACATTATCTTTCAATTGAACATTTGCACGAAGCTTTCGGGCTGCGTGAGAGAACGCACAAAGAAAGTGTCCAAACTCTGCAACCTGTTTTTAGAACTGCGAACAAATGAGTTCTTCGCGCAGTGGAGTTTTAGCCTGATTGATGAAAACTGCACACTGTCATTTGGCCTCGGGGTTCTTCCCACGAGAGGCTACCTGTTGATCTGCAATTCTCAGAACTTGTGTAACATTAAGTTATAATTAAGCCACGCAAAAAAGAAGGAGAGGTTACTTACCTTTTTCTGGGCTCATTGTGGGAAACGGGGGGGAAAAGGCTTCCTGCGCGTCTTTCAGCGTTAATGAACAGTACAACACCCCCTCTTTTCTTCCTATTAGGCTACTTTCCCCTCTCCGTTAGTTAGTGGGGGGTTGTTTCATCCTGCAGAGCACTAAATCTCACCTCCCCTCCGCCCCCCTTCTTTCACATGGCCCTCTCTCCTTTTCTTTTCTCTCTCCCTGTGCCTCTCCTCACTCCCAGCAATCGGGGTCAGATATTCGGTGCCGTTCAGTACCTTTCCTCATTACTGAGCCGATTACGGACGTGCCCTCATGCCCGCAGAAAAGCTGCCAGAAAAAACCAGCACCAGCTCCACCAGCGCAACCAGCTCCCCGCCGTTGGAAAGCGCTCTCAGCCTCCCATTCTCCAAAGTCCCTTTCTCACTCGGGCAGAATAACAATGAGCCAACAGGACTCCGTCTGAATAGCAGCAGGAGGAGAATAATGACTTGAACTTTTTAAACCACAGACCGAGTGGCACAGGCAGGCCCGGCGCTGGCCCACATACACCCGGCCCATCACACATTCCTGCTCCCCATTCTCACAGGAGGAGGCGGTGGAGGAGGCCCTGCATGGACACAGCCAGGCCTTTCATTTGCTGCAATAAACCCAGCACAAATGGGAGACTAAAGTAAGAAACACAGTGGACGGCTTGAAGTCCATCAAAAAAAGTCAGCAGAGTTCTGGTTGACATGAAGGATTTACAGATGTGCTGCATCTGCATTTTTTTAAGTATCCTGCACTATCAGGACAGGCTTCATTACACCAAAGCCGTTCTCTTTTCTGCTACTGTGTACACTTTATTCATAAATCCACGTTTAATAGTCAACACGAAAGTCTGAATGATGTGAAAGATCTGCCCAGTTTAGTTAATCTGATGTAATTTCTTCATGGACTGGAATTAGGAACGGAAATATTCAGCTGATACATTCATTTAGATCTCTTTACTTAACGTTTTACAACTGAAATCCTGAACTTAATAACCCACTGCACTTATATAGTTAGAGAGGCACCACATGTGTCCACATGCCTGCTTTTACACAAATATTTGCACTTCACACAGATGTAGAACATCTATTTTTGAATGATCTGGCAGTTAAGTAAAGCAGTGAAAAAGACTTCAGTAAACGTTTTCATCCAGATATACAAAAATGAGTAACTGATAAAGTAAGGGTAGTACAAAGTGCAATGTTTGCCTGAGAAATACAGGAGAGAACAAGAAGAAAAAGATACGACACATGATACCACACAGGCATAATGATAATCATAGCTGATACAGAACATGAAGGAATCATGACAACTGAATTCAAACATGTGGACAAAGCAACTTGCTGATGACTGTAACTTCTTTTCTGAACCCAAGTAAAACTGAGGCCTGAGTCATGCAGTTGTAGGATTCTCCCAGGAGGTGGCGATGCAGTGACATCACTTCCTGCAGCACATCTCCTCCACGGATCTGAACCCCTAGCACGTGTGGCCTAACAAGTGCAGACTGCAACGTCCCACCGAGTTGCCAAACTTCTGTATCGACGACCAAAAAATGCTAATTCACCAGGAAGTCCGTCAGAGCTGCTCTATCAGGCATTTCCTCATGAGGTGCTGCCATTGGTCAGACACCAGCTGCTCATCTAAAACTCAGACATAGTGCAGAAGTTTCACTTCTTTTTTTCAGAACAGAATGGGAAAAACTACATCGGCGTGTTGTTTTTTTTCTGCCGGGGAAAAGTAGTCTGGAAGACACCTGGGCTCAAACGTGTGACCTCCTTCCACAGCGGAGCGACCCGGCATGCTCTGTGGGGTTCCAGGTCACTCGGTCGAGTGTCCCGGGGAACTCTGCAACATTTGTGGTCTCGTGTCCTCGGATCTGAGCTGTAAAGCTGTTGGTGTGTGCTCACTCCCAAAGGGCCTTATTTACACACGCTAAGCAGATTGACAGGCACGGGAGCCCGGCACGCACCGGCCTATTTAACAGTAATGAAAACAGGGCTCGTCCTCAGCTTTCTCATCATCACAAACTGAGGTGTTTTGGTTGGTCTAAATGCAAATCATTCAGCCCGTCTTCAGAGCTAGAAGGAAAACATTTCAAGTTTTTTAACTGTCCAGTCACATTTCTCATTAAATGCACCATTTAAACTGCTTGTCTCAGGGAACAACAAGGCCAGATATTTTTACCAAGTGTGAATATTTCTAGAAATTTCAAAGCTTTGACCTCAGGATGTCGGTGGCTTTCTTGTAATTAACTTTTAAGATTTTCTGGGCTTGGCCAAAACATTGTTTTATTTAACCCCTCTAATCCATCCATCCATCCATCCATTATCAATACCGCTTATTCCCTGTTGGGGTCGCGGGGGGAACTGGAGCCTATCCCAGTGGTCAACGGGCGAGAGGCAGGGTACACCCTGGACAGTCCACCAGTCCATCGCAGGGCCACACACAGGACATACAAGGACAAACAACCACTCACACTCACATTCACTCCTAAGGGCAATTTCCCCAATCTCCAATCAGCCTAACATGCAGGTTTTTGGACTGTGGGAGGAAGCCGGAGAACCCGGAGAGAACCCACGCAGACACAGGGAGAACATGCAAACTCCACCCAGAAAGGTCCTGGTTCCCCCGGGATTCAAACCCAGAACCCTCTTGCTGGGAGGCGACAGTGCTAACCACCACACCACCGTGCCGCCCCCCCTCTAATCCTCCATGTAAATTACCTGTTGAAATGCACAACTTTTTGTTCCATCAATGATAGCTTGCTGTCTGAAAGACTTAACCATGAAACCACCACCAGGTTTTATGGATGGGATCGGGTTCTCATTCGGGAATGTTTCTCACATCTCATTCAAAGCAAACCAATTCAATCAATTTGAAAAGCTTCTTGTACAGACGTAACATTTCCCAGCAACCCTCTGTCTCCTTCATATGATCTCTGTTAAACTGCAAACATGAAGCAACACTTTTTTGGGAGAAGCGTGGCTCTCGCTTTGCCGCTCTGACATCCTCATCACATCGTTCAGAGTTCTCTTTTGTTCTTGAACTTTATATGAGCCCCAGAGACCTTCACTTCCTGCTAAGTTACTCTGGGGTTTTTCTGTCTTTGGAGACTGGCAACTCAACATAATCATAGCTTGTTAACCTGCCTGGAGGCAAACAGTACTGTTAAATTTCCTCTGTTTGGACACACTCATCACATCTGCTGTTAGGTCTCTGGTCCCCATTCATACCTGTTTTCCAATACCCCGAATGAAAAGGCCTTATACTGATGCTGCTGACCCAGAGGCGCACAAGCAAACAAATAAGTTCTTTTCTAAAGGTTTTTATTTTCTCAGAATACATTTTCAAGTATAACATGTTTACCTCTTTTGCTCCCACTTTGTTCAACTTTTGGAACTTGACATTTCACAGACATTTAAATGTTAGAGTTTTCCTCTGTGAAAGATACCTCCCACATTACCGCACTTAAATGTTACACACCGAACGGATCAAGTTAATGTTCACAAAGTCTCGTTGAATAAACAGCAGGTACTTTTCAATCACCTATTCAGACACTTCCTGAAATCTCAGGCCACCTAATTAAGATGTGAGGAGGCAGACACAGCAGGCGTGACGGGGTCAGGGCATGGACCTCTGTCCTCTTTCAGTCCTATTCTAGTCCAGCCTTATTTACTGCAGAAAATCACCTCTTTAATCCACTAACAGCTGTCACATTAATGTTGGATTATCTGTATTTTAACCTATGTACCCTTAACTGCGAATGGCCGTGTTAAAACTATTCTCACAATCAAGCATTGTAAGACAAAAAAACAGACAAAATGGAGAAGGGTTTTGTATTTGTGTTGCAGTGTTTGTACACGGCGGCGACTGAGGAGAATCTCAGAGACGTAACCTTGCCCTCACACTTGCTATTGTGTCTGAACCTGTAATCTATAATGTAAGTATTCCTGTCTTTCCTGTGATCAACACGCTGCCTCCATTGTTAGTCTTTGACCCCAAAGCGGCCATCTGCTGTCCTTCCGCTGCAACGCTGGACGTCAGTCACACGAGGAATTAATAAGCCCAATTACTCCCTTGCTGAGATGTAGGTGAGCTGCGAGTCGGGGGGGAGGGGGGGGCACCGGTTATGTGCTGTTTGATGTGATTTCTAATGTGCAAGTCACTTTAAAATAGTTGATTATAAAATTTGGTCTACTTGATTCCATACATGTGTCTGAGAATTGTTGCAGACAGCAAGTGACAGTGAAGCGTGGGCGCTAAAAAGTCTGGGAAGGCGGGGCCTTCTGAGAAGAAGGAATCAACCAAAGAAAAGGGGGAGGAGAGACCATGAAGGAGTGAGAGAACAAGTTGAGCGCTCCTCTGGAGTAAATCTCTCAATCTGATCAGTGGGTGAGGAGGTGGACCTACACTTCAACTCAGTGTGGAAACCCAAGCTCCAAGGTAAGAACTCCAACCTTCATTAACTGTAAATCTGCACGTTTCCAACTGGAATCATATATAGGTCTAATAAAACAGAAGTGTGACAACTTTAGAATAATGCTGTGATGTCAACGTGTTGTTCTGTTCATGTCTTTGATTAAGTTAATCGATAGTATAGTTTAAATATACTTAAACGATAACACAAAAGGCACAAATCATCCTCCTGTTCTACCTCAGCCTGTGCATGCTGTGTGTATTCTGTTCATTCTAACTGCACAAGGTTCTCCAAAAAACCCGCAAGACCACAAGCTTAGAGAAATAATGACAGAATAAAACACAAAAAGCATGTTTTCTGTTAGTTGGACATCAGTCAAATATCTCTCTGAAAGCCTCACTGTAAGATATGATTTTGATTTGATTAGGACACTGTTTGGAGCAATAGGGACGAATCATTAGATTAGTTTACCTACCGGCCTCATTTGGCATGAAAACATAATAACTGAGTGACATTCTTGGCTTGTTCAAGAGAAACTAATCAAACTTATTCCAGAAGTTGAAACTTGACTTCAGATCTTTGCAGTATATGTGAAACTGGTGGTACTAAAATGAATTCAGATTGTTATAACTATATTTTACTTTACTTTTATAGCATATGTTCTAAACATTTCTCATTACATGTCTTGTTCCTTTTACTGATAAGATTCAGAAATACCCAATATATATGGACTCCTGCATGAAAGACAGGTCATGTTCTCTGTTTCACCACCACATTTCTGTGTGGGACGTCCACGCCAGGAACAATTCTGTTATTGTGACGCACTGATGTGATGATGGTTTTAACACCACCTGTGGTCTGTTGTCACAGAATCTGTTACTGTGGAACGTTGTTTGTAGATAGTCACAATCAACTGACTTTTAATCACTTCTCCTACTCCTCTTGTCAGTTTTTAAACTGGAGACTAATCGCACTTCTTAAATATCCACCTCGACCATATGTCGCTGGGATGAAGCACGACCCCACTGCTCGCCATGGATTAACACTCACACACGGAGGACTGTGTGCAAGCCCACTTATCTCTGGCTAAGATAGTGCAACAACTGTTTGTAATTAGGTTAATTGGAAGACCAGTGGGTGGTAATAAACTTAGGGCTAAACGATGGCGATTGGGTGTGACAAGATTCTGTGCCTGGACCATCTGTCCCTCATCTAAGCCCTGCAAATCACAACGGATGCAGCAGAGCCGGAGCATGTCTCGTACAAAGGTCCAGCCACCCCCCTGGAGAATGCGCAGAAACAGGCTGCATCCCCGTCTCTCAGTTTCCAATCTGGCGTGATTCGTCTCCACTTCCAGCCGCTCAAAAGTACTCTGGGACTAATCAGGTCTGTGGAGGTTTACGTGTTGGATGACACCCAGCTCGTTGTTTGCATGTTTATCATTCATTATTGATTAAATCCAGTGAATCATGTATGAACTGTCAACCGGAGCACACATACTCCTGGTAGAGGCTGGTCACTGAGAGCAACAGGTGGTCAGTGAGCTTTAGCTGCCACATCACGTGTGTGCCATTTCAAAATGCCGCTCCTGTATAATGAAGGATACAGAGAGGTCAGCTCCCCTTCTTCATACAGATAGATGGAAACATAACAGGGACTCAGACCAGAGCTTAGTTTTTCATTTGTATCCCAGATACAGCTGGGCTCCTGGCAGTCATGGCTCTAAATGATTACTGACGTCAGGATCTGTTGTGTTTCGGCCTACATTTGGGTGTCTAAGGAGCTCAAACGATCCAAGGAACTCACAACAAAGGTTCGAACAAACATCCCAGTGTCTGGCACAGACAGGAAGTCTCACCTCTAACCGACTAATCCTTGTCTGGAAGGACTCTTGTTGGTCAGAAGCCTGGAGACAGACGTCATGCCAGGGCGTCCGTCTTTTATCACATCCTGCTGAAGAACTTTAAAGTAAACTTGGAAAGAGCTGATGATATTTCCAATGTAACAGACAACTAAACCGAATTCAATTTAGTGTCAGAGACTTTTTTTATAGTTGCGCCACAAAGCTGTGTTTTGCACAGGGGTAACGCCAATGTTCAGTCAATACTGTGTCTAAACTTTACTGGATGCTTTGTCTAACATTCAATATTTTTGTTTCACAGGTTTTTTTCACTCTTCAGGAGGAAAAAGGCGACTTTACCGCTATTTTGTGGGTGTAAGAGTTTTTTTGGTCCCTCATGTCTCCTTTCAACCATCAAATGATTCTGCCTAAGCTTTGCTTCAGCGGCCATCAGACATACTGAAGTGAAGTGACTTGTTTTACTCTTTCTGGCTGAAGAGTCGATGGATAGCATGAAGAGCTCTCTGTCCCTGCAGCTGAACCTTTTCCTGGTAGTGCTTTCTTTAGTTCACCCTGCATATGCGACATCAGGGCCTGACTATGACTTTGGAGCCCACCCCCGCTTTGTGTGCACCCCGATTCCCGTGGACGCAGACCCGTCCTGCTTCCCTACGGCCGGTCCAGGTGTGGGGTCGGCAGGTCCCGGCGGGCCGAGTCATCAAAATGTGCCTCCCAACAGCTGGTGGGGGGTGAGCGATGAGGCCAAAGCCACCATCCTCCACCTCAGGGAGAGCCTCGTCCAACAGAAAGAGATGATCCTGGACCAGAGGGAGACCATTAGAGAGCTGACGGCAAAGCTCACTCTGTGCGAGGGCTTCGGACGAGGCGTGTCCCCTCATGACGAGCACCCGGCCACGGCCCCGCGCTCCCATCGCCCAGGCACGGCCAATCATCACACGTACACTGACAATGGGCACTATAGCAACCCGCAGGGTCACCATGGAAACCGCAACCTCATACCAGACTCGCCTCACCACCCCTCCTCCGTGGGGGTGCGAGGATCTGCTGGAGGGTACGGCAGCAGCAGCCAGGGGAAGGACAAACATGTGGCACCAGGGGACGGCATGTCGTCCGGCGAGCAGATGGAGAGGATGCTGCAGGCGCTGAAGGAGAGACTGGACAACCTGCAGGTGAGCAGCAAGGGTCAGGGACAACTTCAACAACTTCTGGCAGTTCTCGTAGAACAACAGAGAAGGCGGTAAAGTAAAAAGTGCAAGTCCGCAGATGAGTGGGGGGGTCTGGATTTAGAGAGAGGGAGTTGTGTGGCGCTCCCATGTGTGTCTTCCTCTTGTCTGGACACATTAAAGCCATTGTCACGAGGCTGTTTGTCGAAGTCCCAGAGCGGCACGTCCACTGAGCACTTAAGACAAAGGAGCAATGAATTACTTAATCTCATAAAGCCATTCACTCGTTTGCCAAGAGAGCCACTTTGGTGTCTCTCAGTGGGCGCCTGAGAGCAGCAGCAGGCTCAGCGGTGAGCGTCACAGACTTAAGATGCTTCTCCAAGGTTCTACGTTCCCTCGAGGTGCTGTTGGATATTTGGGTGCCTTAAAGTCTCCTTTCGAGTAAATTTTTATCCATCCTTTAATGCGGTTGGTCTTCTCTGAATCAGGGTCCCAGTAGAATGTCAGGAGTATGGGGGGGGGGGGGGGGGGGGGGGGGGCGTCTAAGATCAGGAGTAATTATGGTGATCTCCCTTGACAGACTTGTAATCAGGGCGCGCACCAGTGCAAAGCCTGGATTACCTGAGTGGAGGAGAACCAGAGAGGGACTGCGAGAAGAAACAATGAATAAAAAAGCGGAAGCTCAGACAGCTGCTAGATTTACGGACACAAAGCAGACGGGCACATGCCCGCGTAGACCAGTCTGTGCCGCTGTCTCTGAGCCAGCTTGAAGTGTCAGCAGGGTTGTTTGGAGGACTTGACCTCTGTGTTTTCTCCCCCCTCCCTTCCCCCCCCCAGCAGAAGAGGAACACCTCCTCCACATACTCCAGCTCTCTGAAGGAGCTGCTGCAGAGGAAGATCAGCACGCTGGAGGAGCAGCTGCACCATCACCCCGGCAGCCCGGAGCACCACGATGACGACTCCACACAGAGCCACAGGGATGACGGCGCCCATCACGACGAGAACCACCACAACGACGAACACCTCAACCACCACGACGACCACGACGACCACCACCATGACGACCACCACGACGACCACAACGGCGAAGATCACGACAGTCATGGCGACAACGCCCACCACACAGACCATGACGAAGACAGCCACAGTGAGGACCATGACGATGGAGATGGTGACCACGACAGCAGCCATCACGAGGACGATGGTGATCACCACAGTAACGAAGCAGACAGTCACAGTTACCTTCCACACACAGGATACAGGGCGCCAGGGCCTCGGACTGGTTTCCACTCAAATAAACTGGAAACGATGCTTAATCAGCTGCATCTTGCAGGTACACAACTTTATGACCTTCATACACAAGAATACAAGTGCAGATAAGAAACCAAAACCATGGTTGTGAGTCTAGACAACAACCCTTTTCTTTTTTTATTTTGTCAAACATGAGCTGAAAATGTTTCTAAAAAAAGAAAAGTCCATTAAATATGCTCTAGAAAGTTTGAACCTGAACATGCTTTTGGAAAACCTCTCCCACATGAAAATCTATATGATACAACGATCATTTTCATACCTGAAGGGTGACAAAAACAGCCCTGAAGTGAGACTTTACTGATGTGTTTTTAACAGGATCTGGCAGGAAGAAACCCATGGGCCTCGATGCCTTCCAGATCAGCTTCCCCATGAGGACCAACTACATGTATGGTCGGATGAAGAAGACCATCCTGCAGGAGATCTTCGCTCTGACTCTGTGTCTCTGGATGAAGGCGGGCGTAGGACCCGGACTGGGAACGCCTTTTTCTTACTCAGCCCCTGGACAGTCCAATGAGCTGGTGCTTATCGAGTGGGGGAACAACCCCATAGAGCTGCTCATCAACGACAAGGTGAGACAAGCTAACACAAACCACACATGTTGTGATGTCACATTGTTGTGTGAGTCAATCAGGATTTGTGGATGTTTTTATTGAAGCAGGATGACATGAAATAGGTCCTCTGAGATTTTGGAAAGAGGACCGAGAAGGGCAACCAACCAGGTCTCTGCCAATAACAACATGCTAATGGTGGATGATCTTTCACCCTGTGCCCTCAGGCTGCGACGCTGCCCCTGTCTCTGACCGATGGGAAGTGGCACCATGTGTGTGTGACGTGGACAACGAGGGAGGGACAGTGGGAGGCCTACCAGGACGGAGTTCAGAGGGGATCTGGGATGAGCCTCTCTCCTTGGCATGCTATCAGACCTGGAGGGGTTTTCATCCTGGGACAGGAGCAGGTAACTTTGAAACAGCCTCAGAAAAGTCATGGTGCCAGATTTTCCTATTTCTCTTATGTCTTATAATCAATGTGAGAAAATAAAAACATCGACTAAGACTAAAATGGGTTTCCTGACTGTCTCCTCTTCAGGACACTTTGGGAGGCCGTTTTGATGCCACTCAGTCGTACGTGGGGGAGATGTCAGACCTGCACATGTGGTCACATGTCCTGAGTGTTAATGACATCTACAGCCTGGCCTCCTGCGGGAGCCACCTCCAAGGCGACGTCATCGCCTGGTCTGAAACAGAGGTGGAGCTTCACGGTGGCGTGGCCAGATACCCATTTGATCCCTGCCACTGAAGACCGCCGCACGAAAGACGCAGAACTTCAACATATCCGTCAAAAGATATGCAGCAATGCAGCAAAAGAAAACAGAAATCCTCAAACTTAAAAACAAACATCAGAGCGTATGCCTTCTATTAAAGTGATTTTGCTAAATAACATAAAAGAAGAAAAAAATGTAGTGGTGACTGTGTTTACGGATCACCTGTAAGGTGTCGGTGGCTGTGAGCTTTAGTCATGGACCACATTATCTACTGGAACCATGAGTTTGTGTTTTATTTTAAACAGACAATGCTGAGTGTGACATATTGTCATATTGTTAATAAGACTGAATACAGTCAGGTCTGAGCTAATATTATCGGACCTTAAATGGGTTCAGCTGTGGTGACGTAACAGTTTGTAGTTAGTTTGAATGAAATTCATGAAAATGTTTTATACTCTGGATTCTCTTTTTAAAGGTTTCCATGAAACATACAGCTAATTTACCAAAGAAATTGTAGGATTAAGTTGTATTTGTGATACTCTTTTGTAATCTTATGAATCTCTGCATCAGTTAGACGTCATGAGAGCAATGTTGGAGAACCTTTCAGTAGTTAAGAGGCCTCCGTCAGTTTGATGTGTTATATGGACTCATGCCTCAATTTTGTACTTGCAGGGACTCTTGAACATTTAGAAACCATTCACTTGTATTTAACATTTTATAAACTTGCTGCACAAGGTCATTATTTAAAAAGGCACCGACATTTCTCACTTTTTCACTGAATTAGTTTATGACTTCTGAGTCGCATTGTGGCTTTTTGACCTTTGTGAATCTGGCCTTGATGGAATATGTATTTCTTATTGCACAGTGTAATAGCATATGATTTTAGTAAGGTTCAAACTTCATCAATGTGTATAAGTTTGTCTTTGAACATATGTAAATAAAGAGGGGGGAAACAGGCTTCTTGTTTTCCTTTTGAGCATTACCTGGCCTCTTTAAGCCACCTGCTTCACCCTGTATCAGGATGCAAAGACCACATTAAGTCCCCCAGAAAAGTTGCTTGCTCACTGATTACAAAGGAAAGCATTAATGACTTTATATATTTTATAAGGCTGACATGAGATCCTAATGGGCTTTTTTCAACCATCGCTGAGCCATATTTTCCATCTGGATATGTCAGTTTATATCTGATGTACACTTAAAGTATCCTCAGAAGTACACAAACAAAACAAGTCTGAAAATAACCCAATTCACCAGGTGGTAAATGGGGTTATTTTTTCATGGTAAGATCCTTAAAAAAGAATCATCAAAACCCACATGGACTTGCTCACCGTTGTCATCTCTTGATTTGGGAGTAAAAAGGCTGGTCTTAAGCACAGCATAGAGGAAGGAGGAGGGCTCCATAACTTGAACCTTTTTAGACTTCTAAGTTGTTATCATGTTCTTTTTTCCCTTTTCCACATTTACTGCAGCCAAGTCCCAGATCACTTGGTATCTCAGACTCTCACGGAAGGCTAGCATTGGCCTGTCAGTCTTTTTATGTTCGTTACTTTGTTTTCATGCATCATTGTGGATTTACACTTTTGTGAAAAAAACTTTGACAATTGAAAAAGGAAACAATGTAGACAGAAAATAACTTATCATTTCAGTTTACCTTTTTATTGTTACACAGTATTTTACTGGCACCAATGTATGGTAGTTTTCCTCTTGCTACATGTACATAATTGATGTGTCCATCTTAACCTAACAGTAAACAAAAATAAATACAAAAGGTGACTGCAGTGAAATCTGAAACGGTGAACCTATTTCATTCTGATCATTTCAGTTTTCAGCTTTTTATTTTCACATGGAAATATTCAGTTTGTCATGTTTTGGCAACTTTGCACTTTGACATTTCACAGAGAGTGACGGCATAGCAACTCTTTACAGCCCCTGTGACAAACAGAAACAAAGATGGATGCTTTACATACAGGCCAGTCACAGCCGTATGGAGGCAAAACGCAGGCTGTCAGGAAGCCACTTCTCTGAAGTTTAGTGTTTAGATACCAGAGAGAAATCTCTTTTAAGCTTAATGCGACATGATCATTATCTGGAGGAGAATCAATGATTGATAAGTTCAGTACATGCTGATTAGTACCTGTAACATCTATAACTGTGGGACCGCGCGATGATCCTGTGTGTTATTACACTAAAACATCCTTCAGCGTACCGAGAGGTGAGTGTGATTACCAGCAGATGGCGCTGTGGAGTAGTGTAGTCAGTAACAGCATTCTCGCCTAAATGCTGGATAAAGTGCAGTAGATGACAGTTTTCTTTACAATCTAAAGACCAATTCATTAAACTAAGAGTTTATGAACCGGAAATCTAGTCCGACCTATAACTGGACATAAACCTAAGCGCATCACTGAATCATTACTTTTGAATGTTTTACTACTTCTTATTGAATTAAATATTTATTAGTGTTCCTTGTTTCACCGTGTCTCTTAAAAAAAAAAAGAAGTGTATCTGCAGTTTCAGCTTGGTTGCACTGTGACAGCAGAAAGCTGTGAGGGCTAATCTCAGCTTGTGCTTTTAAGAGTCCGATTTCACCGACAGAAACGAAAAAAAGAAGAAAAAAAAAACACCCAAAAGTGGGGAGAGTTCATTCTGACTGATAAACACATCTCATTTTTAGAAGTATACACCAGGGTCATTCACTTAATCATAAAACAACTTCAATGTTAAGTGCAATCTTTCCAAGTCAACAGGGAACATTAACACTTCTCAAATCAGTGCACTAGCATGGTCGGCGAGGCCTCGGAGCTCACGACCGCAGCCCCCGTCTATCAACATGCAGTAATACAGTAGCTCGTACAAAAGTTGGCTCTTAACAAAAGATAAAGAATAAATTAAAATCATTTCTATGTGTTCTGTAAACAAATATGCTAACGTCTATTTACAAAAAGTGTACATTGTAATGAGCTGCCTTTGTGATGTCATGAATCTCACTGCGGTGGTGTGAGAGGTGGGCGTCGACAGACACGATGCGCGGCATGCTGTAAGGTTACATCTGAGAGGATATGATGGTAACTGCTCATGGTGGATAAAGGATTAGCTCACGATTCGCCACCCGACTGCACGAAAAGAGCCTCTGAACCTCAGGACTCCACCGAAAATCGACGCCGAGACATTTTCCTCGATGCCTCAGTAGTTCGACGTGGAAGTGGATTTAAAGCCATCATGAGAACTACAACAAGCCATGAGCAAGCCACAGTCTGAAATCAAAACTGTTTGCACTTCCTAAACAACAGCTGAATACAAAATTATTATTAATAGTGTTTGAATTCACATTTTGTCTCAGGTATGCACAATCAATGAAAGGCCATTTCTCAAAAAGGCGGCATCGATACATGTGAAGGAGGACTTTGTGAAGTGGAAGCTGCTTGCTGCCCTGAAGATGACCATGTTTACACCAATGCAGATAAATCCCAAAAGGCTGTTAGTGTCATATTTTCTTGTTCCACACACATTTTCCCTAAAAGCTTTGTGAAAGTGAATAATACAAGCTACACTGTTTTATGTCTCTTACTAGACATGCACAAGACACATTTCTACTTTCTGGTGTCTTTTAGGTCGAGATTCGGTGAAGGAAAGTCCTTTTTTACATCCTTCGAGTCATTAAGAGTGGATGAAGGGCATCAGGGAAGCCTTTGAAAGTTATCAGCACTGGTAGGAAGATGGCCAAAGACACGCTTCACTGTCTAAGATGGGAGTGAAGGTGAGAAGACGGGACAGGTTTTGTGCTCAGGGTGTAGTGTGTCAGGTTGGACGTATTAGCAGCAGTGTAAGGGGCTGCCACAGCAGGTGAGCCGCCCACTCAAATGGTGGCTTTACTAAAGTCTGGGAGACGAGATAGCAAGAAGTTCTCGGAACAGAAAGGGAGGGCGTTTGGGGTAGAGGAAGGCAGGTCAACAAGGAAACAGGGAGCGGGGGTGAAGGGGCAGAGAGGAGGGAAAGAAGGAAGCAATCTACGGCTGCTCCTCTTTCTTCTTCAGTGATATACGTTTCTTCCTTGCAGCCAGCATTTCATAGAAGGGATCCACACTAACGGCAGACCTGAAATGATGGAAGAGAACATTTGAGGCTACTGTGTTAGGAAAAGACACACATTCAAAACTTTCATTCCGACAGGTCAGTCTTTGGTTATAAGGCTATCCCACATAAACCTGTAAATTATTCAAGTTTTGCCCCAGAGAAATATCAAGACATACAGCTTATGGTTGTCTATGAGGAAGGTGCTGGTTTTCAGTTTGACCACAAAGCTAATGGAGCCAAGTATCCACACCAGCTACACACACACACACAAAAGCAGTCTCCATTTCCACTTCACGTACTTGATGCTGTGGATCCACTCGTCCTTCTCCTCGGGAGTGGGTGCAGAGATGCGGTACACCATGTGGTTTCCTTCCACCACCCTCCCATCAGCCTCTGTCTTACACGCTTTAATCAGCTGGCCCCGGTTGTTGGGGATGTACAGCTCGAAGCAGTTCTGTACAACAACAGTCAAAGGCTTTAACCAAGTCCATCATCACAGACTATTAAAACACAAGAACATGTCATTACCAAAAGGCCTACTCACAGGCTTTCTTGGATCCTCGACTTCACGGATGCTGAGGTTTTCCAAGGGAATGATGCCCCGTGGCTCCTTATCCTGCGTTTACCATCATTTTCAGTCAACACAAAACTATACAATCAACTGACAATTATTTTTACTGATTTACATTTGTAACCTGCTTCACTGTCTTGCATTCAACCAAATGAGAAAACAGCTATTCAGACCATCATCTCATTAAGAAATCATTCACCTCCCTAACAATTCAAATGAAAAAGAGAGTTCTGTTCAAATTTCTCTGTCTCCCCCTGCTGATCTTTAGATAGAAAGCACTTTTAATTGACTCCCAATTAGGTAAATAATGTGATCAGTAAAGCCAGAAAGGGCACTCCACTAATTATGGCAACAAAAATATCAACATATGAGGATTTGGGTAGAACAAAGTGTCACTGAGACAAAACATGAAGACTTACAGTAGTGTATTCAAAGTAGTAAAGGCAGTTATCTGTGAGAATGAACCATCGGCGTTTCCAGGTTTTCACCCTTCCCCCTGAGAAAAAAAACAAAACAACACAGAGTGAAAACAGAGCAAAAGAAGAAGAGTTGTACATTCGAGGACTGCTATTCTACAGTCTGTATTCTAACTGCCTAATGATTTCTACAACGTTTTAAACTCAGTACATACCTCCTGTGAAAACAAGCAGCGGCAGTAGAGGATGAAGAAGCAAAGAGAACCAGAGGATTTAAAGGGAGGCAGAGGACAAACAGAGACAAGGAGGAGGAGGAGAAGAAGATTGTATTAGTGACATTGATCACAGGTCCCGCCATGCAGAAGAAAACAATCAGATTTGTGCCATAACACAAAGAGGTGAGTCTCTTTGTCTGCTTCATGCTATGGCGATATCCCGAAGCCACAACAGAGTGGGCTGATGATTCATGTGGAGGCAAAGAGGCTGAAAACCTCGCAGACAGGAGGACAAGCTGGCCATAGCACAAAGCCTTGAAGGTGAACAGAACGCAGCAGAACACTGAAAGCATCACTTTCTGACCACTCCCACACCGCTGCATCACACTCTGGGTTCGTCAGGGAAAGACTGCACGCCGTCAGTGTTAAAGCCGACACGAAACGCAGCAGAGCGAAGCGCAGAGGCCTCACTGGCATCGTCTCACCAAGTTTAAGCAGCCAGCCCTCCCTGTCCGGGTTGAAGAAGGTGTGCGTCAGGTCGTTGCCATCGTCCTCTGGGATCTTGAAGGGTTCATTTTTAATGCTATCGTAGAGGTTCTGGGAAACAAACAAAGAGGGAATGAAATGAAATGATTCCATCCATGAGGAGAAAAGGCAGGGGACTAGATCGTACTCTGAGAAGCTCCTCCGGCAGATCTCCCCCCTCGTTGATGCCTCTGTTCATCGAGATGAAGCGGTCCACTCCAGGTTTGTCCCTCACGTTGGGATTGTGTAGGCTAGTGTTTAGCATGATAATGGCGAACGACAGCACATAACACGTGTCTGAGCAGGAGAGACACAGGAAACAAAGGCTGAGTGGAGGGTACATTTCCACAAATAACAGTTTTCTGTACAGAGGTCTATCAGAATTAGGTCATCTAAAGACTCATTCGGTTGATTACAGAAGCAGATTGGCTCTTTTTCAGAAAGTCATCCAAATTCATACAAAAGGACAACTCAATGTCTCAGACTTTGCCTTCAAAAGTTGTCTGTGAAACAAGTTGCTCTCTCTTTAGTTTCAGAAAGCATGTTGCACGCACACCTCCTGATCTCATATACTGTTACATGATGTGGTGCTCTGTTCCAAACCAGTTCTACCAAAACAGCTTCAAACGCAAAAAGCACTGAGACTGCTTTCAGAGTCTGTACATCCTCACTGGACTGATAAAAAACAAATAAACACCACTTTCCTGCTTCTGTTACTCAAACTGAAAACAAAAAAGTGAACTTAAACCTGCAAAGATGCTGCTGATTAGAACAAAAAAAAAACCTATATAAATTAGAAAAAGCTCAGAAAGGAGAGCCACGACAGGATATGGGAGTGTCGTGATTTCATTGTCATAATATGCTGCGTTCGGCGTACCGGTGCTCTGGAAGACTCCGGGGTTGCAGTGGCAGTATCTCTGAGCGAAAGCCTCCATCATTCTGTCAATCTTCTGCGCTTCGCCCGGCAAACGGAAACTCCACAGGAACTGTCTGCAGAGAACGAGTGGCGGTTTGGGTCAAATCTGACGGAGCCACTTCTATTAGCGGAGGCGGTTTCACAGTCACTGTGGCCCTCTTACATAAAGTGTCCCCTCACCAGTTTTTGGTGCCAGGGAGAGTGGGACTTTCCACTGTTGGAAATGCCAGCTAAGGAATGCCCGAGTACACATCAAGAGATTTTTTTGTTCGCTGTTCAACAAAGAAATAAAGCCAAACCTGAGAGCCTGGACGAGGTTGAGATCAGTGAACTCGTGGAGGTCAACAAAAGCCTGAAGAACTTTGATGTTGAAGTCATCCCTGGACAACAGAATGCTCACAGTTACACACAGCGGACACAAAGGAGCACCACAAGTTACTCCTGCTTCTTTTACCTCTCTCCAAGGTAATCTCCTATAGCAGTCTTGTTGAGGCCTTCTCCTTTGTACAGAAACTGAGCGATGTCCTCTGATGTGTGTCTGAGCAGCTCGTTCTCCACCAGAAACACAATGCCCTGTAAAAGGCAGAGGGAGTTAAAAAGAGTGCAAAGTAACAGATGAAACCAACTATGAAACAAGTCCGCTCTACCTTTTTTGGGTCCATGTTGAATTTTTTCCTCCCCATTGCCACATGACGACTTTTCTGTAGAGTTTTACTGCAGATTGGATGAAGGACAAACATCAGCACAACGCAAGAAATGTTTTCCAAACCAACACTAACATTATAGTCTTTTAAAAATCAAGAACGATTAGTAACAAAAATGTTTTTTCCCCCAAATAAATTAGGTTAAATCTTTTTTATAAAGACAAAAATCTGAGTTGTTAAAAGACAATCTAACTTTTGTTGATTGATAGAAGGGGCTTTCATCAGGTAAATGCTCCATAATATAATTGTGTTATGTTATAGCAGTCAGTATACAAACAGGAATTTGTCATCTTGGAGCAACATGTGCATGCTTTTATCTTTAATGTCTCATATCAAACCGAGGCGCATAACATTTTAAAGATTAACTTGAATATTTACTACAATATCAAGGGATAAAATCATTAAACTACACAACCAAATCTGAAGTTTAAACCTCTCAAATATTGTAATTAATCATTAACAAGTCATCCCTACAGTAACATGTTCTGCCAGTCAAACATGGTTTTGAGGAATAGTGCTGTGATTCCATCCCACCAGAAGAGAGAGAGAAAAAAAACACACAGAAAATGTGCTCGAAGAGCAGAAAAGTAAAAGTGCAAACATTTGCTTTTTACCTGCCCTCTGTACTGGTCTCCAGTCCCTCCACTTCTAAAATCGCCTCTCTTAGCTCCTCCCTGAGCCTCTGGATCTCCTGCAGCAGGACGCCCTTCCTCCTACGGATGTCCTCCAGCTCAGAGCGCTCCTCTGGGCTCAGGTCTACAGGGACTGCAGGGGAAGACAAGAAGAATGAGTGCGTTAGTGCTGCAGCTGTGGATCTAACAAGTACTAACAGTGCCCACTCAATCTAGGTCAAAGGCAGTCTCTACCAGTGGCAGAAAAATAGGGAGAAAAAAAGATCATTGTTGTTAAACCTCCTCACAGTGGAAAGAAGCACTGAAAATAGCAGTAAACCAATTTAATAAGGAGTCATAAAACAAGGAACAGGGCTGGGAACAACTATTCAACCTAAAACAACGTTATTCTACCAACCACAACATTCTGCCTGAAAAGTACAGACACAAAACAGAAAATCAGATAGCTTATAACATGTCAGAACACAATGTCATTGCAAAGCAAACAGGCTTAGTCTCTGTTGAATTTCTGAGGCACAATTTCAACCCTTAACCAGTAGATTGTTCTAAAACAACATTGCCATGTGGAAAAAAATCACTATTGCCATTTTCAGTTTATTTAGTTGCCATTTCAGCCAGCTTTGGACTGGGGGGTTGGATCCTATCAGAGCTGCCAACGGGAGAAGAGACAGGGTAAAGGTCTCCAGCCCACCACAGGGCCAAGCACACTGAAACACACGTTCTACAGTTAAAAACATGCAAACATTGGGCTCTGGAGGATTACACAGAGAAAGAAACTGAATTGGTCAAATACAAAATTCCTTTTTTCTAATCAACAAATGTATCAAGTGGCTCTCTCTTCCCTGAAACTATTTCAGCTGAAACAAAACCAAAGCGGTTAGAAGCTATTTAAGATATCCAAATCTGAATAAGACTGAAGCAAACTAGTCAGTGTGTAATCTCAACCCACTTCATAAATAATCATCAGAATATCAGGCCACCTTTATGAACCTTCATCACTTTAACAAAGCAACATAATATTCTTGCTCACGGTAGCATTAAAACCAGGGTTGTTTAACAACACACATGACTCAGGTAAAGTAAATAAGGTCCAGGATCTCTGGGGTGATAAAATCTGCTGCCATTACTTCTTACCACACCTTTAATGATAGACCTGAAGTAGTAGAATTTAAAAAATAAACTAGGAGAAACGTAGGAATACAAAAGAATTCAGCAGCAACAGTCACCCAATAGGTAGGATGTGCTGACCTTATATATTAATTTAGTTTAAGAAAAACACCTCTTGTCCAAAGACACAGCTTTCAAGTTCAAGGGAGCATTTTGGGATCAGCAGCGGTGATCAGAGATGCTCTGAACAAACAGCTGCTCCACACAGCACCAACCACGCCCACAGTCTGCTTTATTTTCGGGCTTCGGGTCAAAAAAACGGCAGCCTGCACATCATTCACAGCCGGAAAGAAAGTGGCTCGGAGCAATTTTTTTAGACGTTGTGTAACTTGACGACAGGTTAGGGTGTTAAATATCCACCGACATTTCCTGTAAAGTTAGCTTCGTGCAAACACCGACACAATCAATAACTAGGGGGCTAAGCTAATACGGTCTTCTTGAGCTATATCTTTAACCAAATACGGTTTTATCGGAAGTACACTTCGGAAAAGAAAGCAAAATGTGACATGCTATGTCAGTTTCATTCATGAATTCATTGGTGTTCCCATTGTGCCCAACCTGAGCATCAAAATTGAGACAGGAGCTACACTACTAGCCACGGTTAGCTTCAACAGCCAATGCAAACAGCGACTGAGAAAGGCCACTTACTGTAGTCCAGGTCATCCATTTTTGGAGCTTTACTTTTAGGCATAAATAGGTCAGAGTCGACTGTCATTAAATGTTAGAAATTAGGGATATATTTGTAAATATATCCTCAAAAATAAAAGGGAAAAAAGAGAACCCCTTGTGTCGAAATGTTGGGCCGGAGACAAAGAAGGTGGCGACACCGGAAGTGGTGTCTGGCTTTAGTGAAGCCGTCTACTTCCGGTCAGTTGTTTTTCAAAATAAAATAGTTTTGAGTGCTACTGAGGCACACTGCTTGTGTGAGAAAGATAAATTATATATCGCTACCAGTCAGCTGATTTAAGGGCTGAACTATATACTTACCTCTATATATGATCGTTATAAATATGGGACTTTGAATTCAGCAGAATAAAAAGTTCAATTAAAATACTCTGCACACTTAAAGGATTTGAGAAAGATGAGAATTTGTTTTATTTGTAGTAAAATGAAAAAAGGGACACACATTTTGTGGTGTTAGTGTACAGAGAGTTAATTCAACCACTTAGTTTAATTACTACAAAGGAAGAAAGTATAGAAACCCTTGAATTAAAATCCATCCTGCTCAAACCTGCTAAAAACAAAACAAATATTTATAGCATGTTTGTCCTGGTATATTGATTTTCATCCTGTTAGAAGTCTGATTGTCCTACTATATCCTTACATTGGAGTAAAATCCTTAATGACACGGAGGATACAATTTGTCTGTATTTAATATGGTTTTTTGTTAAAGTCAGCTTTGGTCCCTTAACAGTGCTAAAGGGAATGTTACTTTTTGGGTTGTCATAATCATGTTTAAGAGAAAGCTATTATCCTTAAACCGCCGGGCTGTTACCCACCCGTTAGTGTTATTGAGGAAAACGCAGATGAATACCCCTCAGATAACATGTTAAGCAAGACATCATACTTACCGTGAAAATATTAATACACCTAAGAGACAAAATATGAAAGAAATGAATAAATTGGCTCCAGACAAACTTCTGAAGTTATATTTATTTGAAACCATATATAGTTATTAACTGTACATTACTTGTATTTTCACTGATTTAGTAATCATTACAATGTCTTTACAGGCAGTCCTCTATAGACATCTTAATGGCATTATCAACATAAGGAGTTATACCTCAACACTGTCATATGAAAATAGTCTATAACACCATGGTCCCAGCTATGGCCATAGACGACAGCAGGTTCAGGAAAGTAAACTGTCATGACTAGGCTCTGAAACATCAAGAGTAAACATTTTGGCAAATTTTCCATTCAAAGTGTACATATAAGCTCTCCTATTTGGTAAAATTAGAAGCCAGGACTCAAGACGCTGCACTCACATTCTGTAGCTGTGGAAGCACAGTGTTTGCAATTGCGATGAACTAGCTGCACTGGACAGTCCAATGGGGAAAACAAGGCAAAGAGTAGAAAGAAAGAAAGAAAGAAAACAAAAACACATACTGGTAAGTATAGAGTTTGACTTCATTTTCTGCAGTCAGGATGAAACAGTCTGTGATCGGCAGCCAGAATCTACAGGCTTATCATACAAAGGCATTGATTTGTCATGGCGTGACTGAGTCGTACAGTATGCCGATGATGATCGGAGCAGTTGGCACGTTACGTTGAGAAACTTTTTTCTTGTTCTCATCCCAGATCAAGTCTGTCCGCAGGTTATGGAGTAAAATCCATTTGTAAAAGCGAGGCTCCAAAGTGTGCTGGGGGATTTTACTTCTCATTTGCAATCAGCATGTTTTTTTCTATAAGGAAAATAAAAGGGGTCACTTCAGACTGGCACTTTTCTAACAGTGCAACGAGGATTTTCCTCCACTCATCGATCTCATGATCCAACAATACAGCACGGCTCTGCTTAGTGTTGCTTCTGTGTTCTATGTTGCTTATTCTTTGTCTGAGCTTTCGGTGCCTCTTTTCCACAGCCATGAGTGTTCAACATTTAATTAATCTTAGACACTGAAATTAATGTGATTCAATCTTAATACCTGGATTGGGTTGCAAATGCTAACCAACCCGTTTTCTGACAAAGATATTCTACTGCGTTACGGTGTAGTTAGTACGGAAAGGTTATTGTGCAACTGCTTCAATTCAAGCTGGTGCAAAATAAATGCACAACTTCCTATCTGACTGAGGTTGATATGTCACCATCAAATGTGATAACTCAGAGACGGCTGCATTTGTCAAACAATATCATGCTGAATTAGATTTTTTTTTTTAAATTGGGGAATTGTTCTGACATTTTCATGTTCAGTGGGTTTCAAAGACTGATATCAATATCATCTCCAGCAGAATCCAGCAGCCAAATGTGGAGTTGGAGCCACAATTTCATCTGCTGTCAAACAGCGGGCGTGTTAAAAAATAACACTTTGTAGCTGGAGTGAAGAACCCGTCTGGATAAACAAGCACAAGTTTGCTTTTATGCTTTTTAAGATTACGATGTAATCTTTCAATCAGACGCAGGTCAATAAGGTTTAGCTTTCTTATATAAGAAAGAACAGGCAAAGGTACAACTGCACTGTACAGTGCCAGATAAGGCATTCTTTCAAGGGACCGAAGTTCTCATACTTAAACGTTTGGACACTGGTGAGACTGAAGGTAAGAGAAAGATAGTTTAGCATGTTGGGCTGGCCCATGTGAATCTCTGTGTTATTTTCTTTTTTAAGTATAACTTTCCACTTTTAAAAGCAACTTTTTCATTTCCAGAAAATATTCTTGATTTCTCATCGTCTCAATATAAGGCAAAAATTGCGTGGTGCTTCTTTGCATGCATACTAACATGTATAGATCCAACACATGCACAGGCTGCACAGAAACATCCACAACATTTGATTGTTCTTCCCTCTTAATATCCACAACTGTGCAGTTGACATGCTTCTCAGGTCAGACTGAGCACGATCCAACATCTGTGCAACGAAGCGCATTTTTCATCCATTCTCAAATTCACTTTTAATCCCTGCAGTCGTTCTGCGATGATGCGTGGCTCGGTGAATTATCCCTTTTGTTAATCCCTACTAAAGCAGTTCCCGCACTCCAGGCTAATTTAGGTGTCTCAGATACTACCTACTTAGTACTGATGGCAACAGAGATAAAAAAAATTCAATAGAGTGCATTCTACTCAAGAAATCCCTGATTAAAATCTAGTAATCTGCACTCCAGAGTCTCCAACAACGAGACGGGCCATGGAAGGATGGACCTGTGAAACAGTGAGAGATAAAGAAAAAGGTTAATATTTAATGAATATCACAGCATTAACACTTGGTACAAACTTAAGCCAATGTCATCACATAATTCAAGACAGTCACACTGACAACAGGGTTATCCCTCTTTCTGACCTGTGCTTGGAGCGGCCCGTAGGGCACGAGTTCTCCATCCACGGTGAGGGTTCCCCGTGTAGACAGAGGCTGCAGCCTGAAGGCCCTACAGCTGACGTGGCTCACGTACGGTGAGCTGACCGAGTGGTGGTTTCCTCTTTCCATGGCGAAGAAGAGTCTCAGTAGGGTGGCTCTGGAGATCCCTGCCCGAACAAAGGTCAGGTGGATGAGGCCGTCGTCGAACCTGGCCTGGGGTGCGGCGTGGAGGTCAGCCCCGAGGTGGGACTGATAAAGGGCCAAGACTAAGACAAAGTCCCCCTCAATGGCGACCCAGTCTCTGGTGGGAAGGGGCTGGTCAAGAGGGGGTAACAAGTCATCCCTCGGTAGATCTAAAGGCAGCGAAATGAATGGACGGTTCTTGAAGGGTCCTGCTGGTTCGGCTATGTCAAAGTTAAAGGATGAGGACGGTGTGCGTATGGAAGGAGAGGGCGAGGAGGAATTTGGGGTGTTTGGACGGGGGGCGAGGTAGGATGACGAGTGTGGGGAAGCACAGGAAGGAGAAGAGGGAGGTGTAGGAGACAGGGACAGGGAGGGGAATTTAGGGGGGAGGGTGTTGGAGTGGGAGTGCTGAAGGAGTGAGAGGGGCCTGGGACGGGAGGCGTTTTGGTTTTGGTCCAGGGCCTTTTGCTTGTAAGAGAACGGAGAGTGTCGAAAAGGAGACGAGATGGTGAGGGCTCGCTCCCGGGCCACATCCAGAGGGTAGGATTCCTTCTGGAAGTAGGTTCCATTCAGGTCCATGTCCTCCGGCCCGTACGAGGAGCCAGAATCTGCGTTAGCCTCCTGGCCGAACAGAGTGGCGGCGATCTGACTCGATGGAGCTGAATTCTTTCTTACCACCTGTCTGGCTTCCTGAGGACTGTCCTGGCGGTTGATGCTGGGCTCTGGCTCTTCATCTGCCTCTCGCCCCACGTCTACCCCGTATCGCTCTCCCAGCTCCCGCGCATGCAACACTCCCTCCCCCTCTACTGATCCACCACTGCTTTCCCCGCCCTTCCCCTTATCCTCCTCCTCCATCTCGGCAGAGTCTTCATCCACCATTCCCTCATCTTCCCTTTCATCGTTGATCCTCTGCAGCCTTTCTTCCCTCCCCATATTGCATCCATCCCTTTCATTTGATTCAGAACTTGTTCCAGACCTCTCTGAACATGTTCCTGACTTCTCCTCTTCTGTTTCCATCTCCATCTCCCCCTCCCTCTCCCTGTCTTCTGCCAAACTGCTTGCTCTCACCACTCCGGTTCCTCCCCCTCTGGCTCTCACCCTTCTCCTCTCCCTCTCTCTCTGCCTCTCCTCCTTTTCCCTCTCTCCTTCACCCTTTCTTAGGCTCCTCTGCTCACTGATGCCCATGTCGGAGCAGGTGCGATGGATAGGCGTTCGCCAGAAGCCATCCAAGCCTTCTGTGATACTGCGGGAGAGTGGTCTCCTTGGCGGAGGAGGTGTGCCATCTGGAGATGTGGCGATAACAGAGGGAGGCAGGTAGGACAGTCGACCCTTGTAGGATCGGAGCGAAGCGATGCGCACTAAGGTGCCGAGGGTGAACCGAGCAGAGCCCAAGCCACGATACCTGTGAAAGAAATGTCTAAAGTCAAATTGTGTTTTGTATGTTTTTTTTTGGTTTTTTTTTAAAGCTGCATACGTAGTGACACACACCTCTCACTCTCAATGTCCACGTCCGACACAAAGCCCCAGGCAACAGAAAGGAAGGAAAACAGTCTCCTGGGTGCAGCAGCATGGCTGTGATTGGAGGGAGCGGGGCTCGTTGTCACGGAGACCAGGTCCATGGGACGGACACCGCCTCGACAGAGTAAAAAGCAGCAGTTCAACAGGAGCGTCTCTCGAAGGCACATGTCATACCTGGGGAGGGAATAGGGCAGATAGAAAGAAACAAACATCTTTTTGTTAGATTTAGATTGAACCCAGGAGCCCCACGAAGTTCTGTTCAGATGTATAACTACATTGTAGAATGAATGGATGCACATCATGTACATTTAAAAGTTGAATATTCAAGCTTACAAAAGTTTAGTAGGATCTGTTACTAAAAGAGTAATTCTTAAGATGGCTCCTAAAATGTGTGACCCTTCTGCTATTTTATGCTCAACGATACTGAGTTCATTAGGTTTTTCATCTACTGGTGTATAATGACCTATTCTCAGAAAAAACAAGGGAAAAAAGGCTAATTTTAACAGCAAGACACTGTGGTACAATCTACACATGAACCGAACAATTGAATGTAGAAATAAAGTGGAAAATAGCCGATTTTATTTAACAGTTTTATGAAATGACCAATGCCTGAGAAAACCGTCTCGAAAAAGCTGCTATGAAATGTTTTCGTTTCCTTGGTGTCATTTCAGTTTTTCTCCTTTTTCTTTCTATAGATGCTTTTGGCAAACAGAAGTGTGATTCACAGAAAGAGCTAAGAGACATGTTCACCCTGCGTGGTGGTTGATGGAACCAGCCAGTGCATTCCCGGAGCCACAGGGCAGAATGCCGACGGGGGTTTTTATTGCTTGTTCCCAGTCTGGGCGCTCCATCAGCCCATTGATTACCTGCAGAGATACAAGACAGAAATATTGGGACTATGATATCCCTGACACATTCAAGCTCTAACAAGTCTGTATAAAGTTGTTTCAATGGTCAGTCCTGCAGCAGCAGTGCCTCACCTCATGCAGCAAGCCATCCCCAGAAACGATGATGATCCCGTCCCACTCCGAGAGGGAAATCTCTCTGATAAGCTCTCTCGCGTGGTTTTGACGTTCTGAGAGCAGATGAATTAAAGCCTGTTATATGCAAGTTTTATACACATGTCTATCATCTGCAACGGTGTCTTTGGCTCGGCGTTACCTGTCTGTATGAGGTTGTAGCTAATGTTGGCCTCTCTGATCATTGGCAGGATGTAGGTCTGACACCACTGCATTGCCTGGCCCCTTCCACTAAACGGATTGACTAATAACAGTAGTCGCCTGGGACGAGGTAGGAGACTTCTTGAGAATTCTGCACGACATACAAAAGGACAACAGGATTAAAAACAAACAAATCAATCTCTCGCAGTTCTACTTAACCCTCCCTCTACTTCACCCTGCACAGTTTTTGTCATTTGATGCAGGTCTATTAACTGTTCAAGTGGAGAAACTTGGAATCAAATGACTGCTGTGTCCGTCCCCAAATGAGTTTCAGGATTCAGGCAAATAATCTCAGTGAAGCACAAAAGCAGTAGAGCAGAGGTACTTCCCTGTGTATAAACATCAGCAATAATTAATCCAACAAATCATATCAAGATAAAACGTGGTTGGGATGAAGTGCTGATGGTGCAGGGGCATGGCAATGTGCTCTGATAAATCTGGGTTTATCAGCTAACCACAGATGCAACACGCATCAGCTAGATAAACCTAGTCTATAAAAATGCTGATCAACATGAACATTTGAACACAATTGAAATTAACTTTGTTTCCCTTTTCTTTCACACCTTTTTTGGAAAGCATGAGAGACAGGTTGATAGAGCCAAAGGAAATGTTGAATTTAAGACTAAAAATAAAGTCAAAGACGAGGATGAATGAACAAAAGAAGGAGTTTCTAAAGAAGTGCACTGCTGTACACAGAGTACAGTAATATGGAAAAAACTAAAACCAGCCAGTTGAAAGTAAACTAAAACCAGTTTTTGGGTTGATAACTGAACCTGCTGAACATGGTGAGAAGAAGGGGCGGCACGCCTCAGCAGCCCCACCCTCTGTGTCTTTGCATTTGCATCTATCATACTGACCATGTGTGCAGCTCAGATAAGAGAGGGAATAATGGAGTATAGCGATAGATAAATATAGACAGTGGAAAGATGTTGTCATTTGAAACAAAAAAAAAAAAAACTGTCCTGGAGAGGCATGTCTATAAGGCTGTATTCATCTCCTATTGTTTTCTTTTAGTCTGAATGCTTGTTGAATTTGCCCCCGTTTGTTCTCATAGTGGATAAATGTCTGTGCTGTCCATGCAACACAGGAAGGTCTCAGACCACTGTGGCATTAAGCTATACTTAGCACGCAATTACAAAGGAGGCACAAATCAAAGCAGAATGAGGAAACACTGTGAAGTACGGGACTTTGACGTGGAGACAATCATAAAGGTCAGACCAAGAAAGTCCCATTAAAACATTTTTACTTGTATATAACAAGTGATACTGTTATTTATGAAACAGAAATGGGGAAATGTCTTTGTGGTTTGAGTTGCTGGAATGCTATTTTTCAAACTAACCAATCAAATGATTTTTGGTTTTTCATCGGTTTTTGGGGGGTTGAAAAGGCATTTTATCCCACAGCCTCTCCAGAGATTATTGTTCTTATCAGTTGAAAAAAAAATTGAACAAGTGTTTTCCAAACTAAACGCAAGGGGAAAAAAACACAAATCCATTAAAAAAACTGTTTTGCCTGTGAATGCCCGGCATCATATCGTTCTTAAAAATGTTTTCCTTAATGCTAACAGTTAAAAGTTTGTTAAATTGCAGGTAATAATTACATTTTAACTACATAAACTTGACGTACCAACATGAACATTTTCCCAGTACACAAGTGCGACACACAGCTCATGAGCTGGACAAACAACGGTGGGGTGAAGCTCTCACCTGTTTCAGCAGTGACGGTCACCCCCCGGAGCAGACACTGCACGGCAGCTGACCACCGCTCTGCCTCAGGCCTGGTCTCTGCGAGGTAAGCCCTCACCTGCCTGCGCCGCGACACCCCCTTTCGTTTTTTCCCCGGAGGGTACCAATACAGCACCAGCAGGGGTGGCGCGGGGGCCCGGGGGCAGCTGCACCCCACCAGCTCGGCCAAAGGCAGCAGGAGGCGGGCCTCCTTTCCTGAACGCGGCGACAGACGCTGAATATGTATGTGGGTGTGGGTGAGGGTCAAGGCATAATTGGATGCCGGAGCCAGACTTGGGGAGGCAGCGGGGGAGAGCCCTCCAGGGCCTCCAGGGCTGTTGGGGCAGCTGTTATTGTTGCCATTACTGCCAGAGCCCCAGCTGGCAAACTGGCCATGAAGGAGGGCTTCAGCGGGAGAAGGTGAAGAAGGTCCAGGAGATCGCATCCTTGCTGTTCAAATGGACACACTTTAAACAGTCCAGCAAGGCCAACAGTAGATTTTTCTGCGGTCAGAAGGTCGAAGGGCAAATCTAAATTTGTCACAATATCCAAGAACTATATCCCTGAAATCACTTCAGAATCATTCTTCAAGAAACTTCACCAAAAACTTTTTTTTTATAAAAACAATTTGTGTCCCTGTGTGTCCATGTCACTTTAGGTTTTCATTTGAAAGGAAAAACTCAACTTTTTCCAGTTATTTGTTCATCCAGTGAAAATGGGAACTACTAAAACAAATATGCGTCACAGTTTGATCTTAAGAGCTGTCAGCTTACACTGTTCCCTGTCAGTTGAAACTGAGATGGGCAATACTTCAATACAAATAAAAATGTAAAAATCAGACTTTATAAACGAGTGTTGTTCACCAAAAAATTGCATATGTATAAAAAAAATGTTACATCACAACTTAAAGCCACACAAGGCAGCAGAGCAGCAATATTACATCAACAATAGATCTTTAAATAATTACACAAATTGACAAAACTTTACCTTCTTATTCCATTAACACGCAGATCATTTAAGGATGAAAACGAAAAAACAAACACACCTCGTTTACACAAGGAGGCTAAAACAATTCAGTGAAGCGAATAGACAAAATTTAAGTAAATCATGTTGCATGGAAAGTGCAGCCTGAAGTGTAATTAATGCCACAAAGATATGATAAGTGCAGGTTCTTCAAGACCTTTGATACCGCTATTGCTATCTTAAATCTTAGTGGTATACAGGAGGCAGACGAGAGGAGTGACAGCGCCAGTCTCCTGGACAGTAGTGTGATATGCTGAAGTTTTATCCAAGAAAAGACGTTGCCACAAAAACAAAAAATAAAAATAAAAAAACAAGACGAAAGAGAAACAAAAGACAAACAAGTAGACAGTTCCAGGTGGGTCCTTAGTTTATGTCATCTTAGTGTCCTTGAGCAAAGCCTCACGTTCCTTCCCAAAGATCTCTGTTCCTGTATGGGTGTGGGAGGGATTCATGTTAATGTGAAGGTGGAAAACAACTGCAGCATTTCAGAGTCTGTGCCAGCTGATAGTTAAAAAAAAAAAAAAAAACTAAGGTGAAAAAATTAGCCTCGAGTAAATAAAACTGAACCCTGAACCACTGCAATTTCCCTGAGCTAAGGAAACCGACTGCTTATCGTGTTTTTTTTCTCCAAGATTCAGGGTACAGTAAGCACAGAAGAAAGCCGCGATAAGGGGAACAGATTACGCTTACAGAGTGAAGCAATGCAAGATCCATCGTGTTCCTTGACCTTAGGTGCGTATGTGCTGTACTGACTCACAGTCACACATCCTCAATCACTGTGCTGAGACAAACCACATCAGTTTTGTTGAGAGGATGAAATGGCCGCAGTTTCTGGCTTTTTTTTGGTACTCGGGGCTTTTGGCTAACAGGATTTGAGGACAAAGTGCCTCTTTCACAAACTGAATCATGGATCGCTGACCTAAATGGTACGAGATTTTTTAGGTTTAGCGGTGCGCATTAGAATTTCATCATCTAACTGTTATCCCTCCAAAGAAATGGGCCAATAAGGAGTCTGGTCCCAAAAGAAAACATTAACAGAGAAAGTTAAAAGTGCATATGGAGGAGAAACTGTGCCAGTTTCACACTAACAATATTAAGTTTCGAAATCATCAGAAACATGACAGAAATTACAAAATGTTCTATAACAGGGTTATTGTGATGTTAAAGCCTAAAAGTAAGCTGACTCCAAATTGTTAGACTGCACCTGATTTCTGGACTACTGAGGTGGGACTTCTACCATAAATTAACAACTTTGTCACATCTTCTAAGTTCTCCAGGAGTCTAGAAGCCTTGACCAAGCTAAACTGCAGACAGAAATCAATACTCGGCTGATGTCCCGTTGTGATAAATCATGCAGAAAAGCACCTCATTGTTGCACCTTGCGTCCTTGAGGCGCAGGGCGGGTACACCACCCAGAAATAATAACACACGCAGGCTAAATTTGTCACCTACACAATGAGGCTGCTATTCAACATGTTGGTCAAGCTGCGGTCCGGTTATCCCTTAGGACACAGAAACATACACCCTCCCATCACAGGGGTTTACACTAAGTAGTCCCTAGTTTTCAGGTCTAATGATCTTTAGAAAAATGCTAATGCACCGGTAAACTTTGATCGATGTTGTTTAACCAACGCCAGCTAGCTATTAGCCACCTAACTTACATACAATGTTTCAATAATTCAAACAGTACAAGCGAGCCAAAGAAACTGTTTCAAAAACACCTTTAAACTAAAACGGGGTCACTTTATAACGGTATATCGCAAAGAGGAGAGCTGGTCTTTGACGTTAGCTGCTGTAAACTGCTGCCTGTCAACGCGTTGTCAGTTAGCAGCGGCTAGCAGTTAGCTACCTGACATGTAGCTTAGATCTAAAGCAGTTCACCAAAGTATGACAAAGCAATGTCCCAGCTCAGTCAGGTTACACCTCAGGAGTACCACTAAACGCAAATTGACATCTTAAGTTACATTTAGTTTGAATTTAAGAGGGCAGACTAATCAGAGCGTTGGCTAACGGACGTTTTAGGTATCAATAATACAAGATAAATGGCCACTCAGTTGTTTTAGCTAAATCATTTGGCGGCCCGGGATAAATAACAAAGGCAGACGCTTTTAAACACACTGCATAAAGCATATTGTTACCTCATTTTGTCTCCCCCCCCTTCACGACGACTCAGTCGCGGTCTGTGAGACTTGCTCGGTGCAGGAAGTGTCTGGAGACGAGGCAGCAGCGGCTCTGAGCGGCGGAGAGGAAATCCAATGACGATAAGGAAACTTTGCAACACCCACCGACATTCTCCAATCATTGACAGACAAACACTTCCGGGCCGAGCCGTTTGTTATCAAGCCAACTGATGAACGCTTATCGACCCTTAAAAGATTTACATTGAAGACCCAGAGAGTGCTTTATGTGAGTGGTGATACTTTCTTGTGTTGCTAATCGGCATATAATCGTCCCTGTTAACAGACGTGTGAGGCAATGAAAGGCAGAAGATTATCAGTTTTGTACAGCCAATTTTTATTTGTGTCAGACTGCATGAAAAACATAAACAGACTAGTTCTTGTAGCCACAGCTGGATCTGCGACCACGGGCTTTCTCGAACTTCCTGCCCTTGGAGCGGACATAGGGCCTGGTGGGGGGAAAAAACAAGAAAGTCAGATCTAGCCACACAACAATAATTGACTGTATCAATAATCCAATTAGCTCTATTATGATAGATTCACAACTCTACAAACTGGAAAACTAATGGGAATTTACCTGTCCTCTACAAAATACACTCAATTTGAATTCACATAACCCTAGTTTTTGAAGTTTACAAAATATTGAGGGTTTATGGTAAAAAAAATTAAGAAATTCTGGAAGACTGGAATATGTCATTCTCAAACTAACGAAAGCCCAAAGATGGACATGTATAAAAAACAAAACAAATATCAAGGTAGGCACAAGAAAAGAAAATTTGAATTATACCGTTGCTTTTACAGAAGTTCTAAATTATTGTGAAGTCCATACAAGTAAATCTGTTTAGAATATGGCAAAAATGTTTGGCTTCTAATCCTGTTTGTCCTTCTCAGACTTGGTTCAGTGGTAGAGGATCAAAAAGAGCAAACCAAGCATATTTTTTTTTTGTTTTAGGATAACTTTCAAACCAAACTAAGACAAATGTTTTTAAATTTTAATTTCGTTGTTCGCCACAGAACAAGATAATCAATTTGTAGCGCTATGGAAAGTGGGGAAACTGAGCAGTCCTTCACGTTATCTTATAGCCTACTTTAGATCAATTATGTGCATTTGAGGGCCGCAGCTGTAGCCTAATGGTTGAGGAGGAGCCTCTGCTCGCAAGCGGGCGGCCTGGGTTCGAATCCAGCCCATGGCCCTTTCCCGCAGGTCTCCCCCTCTCTGTCTCTGCCCCCCTTCCTGTCCAGCTACTATCATTAAAGGCCACTAGAGCCAACAACATTTTTTTCTTTTTTTTTTTTAAATTCTGTGCATTTGAAAAAAAAAAAGAAGAAGAAATTTCTAGGTTGTGAACAGGTTTGTTTGCATTAAGCGGGGAGGAAAGAATGGACCATGTGTAAGAGGGGAGATGAAGCAGAGAGCTGCATAAAGCTGAAGAGTTTCTGCCGTTTTTTAATGAAAGGAAACTAACAAGTCCAATTTACTAGGGTGGCCTGCATTGTGCGGGAAATGCTGTTTTTTCGTGGAACTCACTGGAGAACAATGTTTCTAAATCTGCATTTAAAAAAAGCAAACACAATCATCGGGCTGACCAATTCTCTGCAGAAGCAGCCCCGATTTTAATCTGTGCCTCAGTTTAACATTTGTGTGCACGTACTTGGTGTGGCTGTGAGGGGTTCCAGGAGCTTTTCCAAAGTGCCTGTACACCTCTCTGCCTTTGCGGGGTCCTGGAGAGCAAAGTATGGTCGAAATTAGACACAGATACAATCACAAAGCAATTTCCGAAAGACGATTAACAGTCTGATCTCCAATAAATTAACTTTAGTTACATAAAAAACTTAATTTATGGGAGTTTTTTTTAATTGAGTCTTACAAAGGCCTCATTAGACGATAATGTTTCAGCTAATGCACATCACACTTCAAGAAATCCTGAGAACTTTAAGAAACTGTTTAAAGTGAAGTGCCAAATTTGTTCAATATTAATAAAAACGCTTTCTTGTTTATAGTTATTTAGAAAGGATGAAAGATTACTGATAGCTGCCCGATGCACAACTCCCTCCGTTAGACAAGATCAGCACGAACAGTACAAAGTAAACTCACAAACATTCCTTTACCTACTCCCACATCTAAAAAGGGAATGAGTAACACCTAATCTTTCCCTTTGGGTATTAAGACACTAGTTCTCACACACAAGATCAAAACAACATCTTTGATGTTCTCTTAAACTTCAAAAATGAACAATTTCTATGGATAAAGTTTCACTTTGTGCCTTATTTCAGATTTCCAAATTTAAAGTGGGGGTACCTGACAGCAGCACTGTGCCCAGTCCTTTAGGTGAGGCCAAAGCCAGCTGGTCAAAGGTCATCACCTGACCTCCTGCTTTAAGGACCCTGCGGCGGGCGCCATCAGTTACCCTGAGAGCGCAGATCTGTGTGAAGACAAACAGAAGTTCAGGATCTCGGTAAAAAAAGGAAAAACTAGGTCAGAATTTGACATTGAGACTGCTTGCCTTCAGCTTGGGGATATCCTGAATCCTGACATCATCAGTGACTGTTCCCACAACGACTGCGATTTTGTTTTCACGTCCAGGCAACCTCATCTTACGGATCTAAGTAAAAGAAAAACAAAACGGTCACATTGGCCTTCAATAGACTCGATATAGCATTTGCTTTGAATATGCGACATATTACTAAGATTTGACTAATATCTGATCTATTTTTTCAGATGCATCCCATTAATACAAGATGACAATTAAATCATAATATCATTACTTCCATACATTTTAACTGTATACATATATAAAAGTCTGCACTCTAGCCTCAGTATCTGTTAAGCAGAGGATGAAAACACACAGATTCTATCAATGTGTCACTAACATGTGTCACCAGAACAAAAATTGGACTCACAACAAATTAAAAACATGTTAAATAGTGAAATCTTCAGTTTAACAACGAAAAAGTAGAGGTAAGTGTGAGGGGAGGACTGACCAGGCGAGAGATGGAGATGGGAGGCCTGTTGCTCCTGCTCATGAACAGCCTCCTCAGGACCACCTTGTTGAAGGGAGCATTGGAGCGGCGAGCAAGGAACCTGTACAACTGTAATAAAACCCACAGAATAGTGAGAGAACAGCTGGGAATAACTTTAATCGTTAAAAGGTTAAAACATCTACTCACAATGTAATTGACAAAAAGAAGGCAAGGCACTGGTGACACCGAGTCAAGCAGCTGAAGAGAGAATTATTTACCTTAACCAGGAGCCTCAGGTAGATATCCTGGCTCTTTGGCTCTTTCCTGTGCACCTTACGGTCCTTGTTGTGTCTGATGTCGACTCCCTTAGGATGGCAATAAATATATATTAAATACAATCAATATTAAACAGCAACAGTTACGCTCCCATACGACACTATAAATTAGAGTTTGCACCTCTTACATCCCGATTACAGCGATAACCCGAGGAAAAGGCTGTCAAAGCCACAAATAAATGTACAAGTAACGCGAGCAGAGGCCGGTACACACGTTGGAAGTGTAGCTAGCTATCATCTGTCGGCCACGAAAACAACCCGAGGTTTCTCTTTAGGGCAAATCTTAACATTATGAACGTGCGTGATTCGATATGAACGTGAAATTATGATAACTACTAGCTCTGAATAGCATTAATCACATTTCAATTCAATATCAGGGCTTGAATCGGCTACCGTCAAGCACCAACCTCGGTTCCAAAGAAGTTAAGCTAATATGGTTTACTTTAACAAATTACACTAAATCTCAGCTAGAGTAGGACACTATTTATGAACGAATTATGTTCATGTTTTCATTGAGGAAGTAAGATGATTGAAATAAACGGATGACTTTGGATACTCCAACAATCGTGTTTTCCAAATTCTTTTAGCTGTACCTACCATCTTGGACTCAGAGCGAAAAGGGAAAAGGAAGTGCCGAAGTATCGCGATAACAGAGCGCCCTAAAATCTCAGGTGTCTGATTGGTTACCGAGCACGAGGTTCCTGTCGACTGACGTAGAGAAAGCTGTGTCCATTTAACATGGTGCCTCCAGCGGTAGAAGCTGCAAATGCAGTTGCCAAGCCACGTTCACGTAGGTCTATTAAATTACTGAAGGGGGTTTCTTTTAAATAAAAAAGTTTAAATGAGAAACAATGCATTGTGCATGTAGTAGGTAAAAATGTGATTGATTTTATTCAAAAAGTAGATGATATGGTTACACAGAATTAATCTTTTTCTTGTGCAAGCAGAAAAATTGACCTAAAATGGATCATCAAAATTCCAATATGAAGCAGGAGGATAGTACCACTAGCGTCAGAATTAGAGCCAGACACAGTCTTAGTTCAAATTTGTAAAAACACAAAATTAGACATGAATTGAACAGATCAGCTGGGTCGGAGACATGTTATAATTATTCTTCAGGCTCGTGGCTGCGCTGCTGCCTGAGGTGACACAGGAAGACGGTGAAGGTCAGTGCGATTCCACCCAAGAACACTGTCCTCGCCACAGGGGGTACGAATGCAAAGTTCACAGCCTTTGATGGACCAAGAGAAGGAGACACGCAAATGCCAGAATGAATGTGAATCCCTTCACATCTTTCTTAATCTGTGTGTGTTTGAGAAAGAACAATAAACTTACCTGCATTGTTGACCAGTACACCACTCCAGTCTGCACAGATAGATAGATAGATAAATAGATAGATAGATAGATAGATAGATAGATAGATAGATAGATAGATAGATAGATAGATAGATAGATAGATAGATAGATAGATAGATAGATAGATAGATTTAGTGAATAATCTAAAACAATGGTCATCATGTTGTAAAGACGATCTACTGAATATTTACCTTGTAAGAGGTCAAGAATTTCTGTCTCCAGTCTTCAAGTGGGTCATCTTTGTTTTCAAGTAAACTTAGACCTAAAGGATAGAGACAAATTTAGGTTCCAGTAGAGTTTTCTTCCAAGTGGTGGAAGCCAACAGTCCAGTTTATCATTTACCTGAACAAAGCTGCACATTGAAAAAAAATCCCAACAAATAAACCCATTACTGTCTGAGACCCACTTACCAATGTAAAAAGCACTGATGGTGAGAGGAGCTGCAATCAGCTGATCCACTATAACTTTTCCCATCACCGCCCTGACTCCACCTCCTGGCAGCATCCTCTCCAGCCCTCTGAGCCAGTGATAGTTAAAGTTGGCATGGAAACAGAAGCCGACGGTAGCCACACGAGCTGTCTGGCGCCAGTCGATGCCAGTGGAGCCCCCTGGTGCAGACGACGCTGCCTGTTTCCCACCCAGCACGTTCTGCTGTATGAGGTCGGCTGAAGCAAACAGAGCTGTGTAGCCAAAGACGTTACTGATGTATGGGTGAGCCTTGAACGCAGCCCAGGCCCGGTTCATGGTGCAAAATCTGGTCAGAGAAGGGAAACGTTGCTGTGAAAGGAGCTTTTTGATTAGAAGTAGAAAAGGTGTTGTAAATACCAGCATTGACCTTTGACTTATGACATTTTGAATCAGACACTAAATAGTACCTGTGTTGTCTTTGGTAACTAATTATATCCAAATAATGATCAAGCCTACCTCTCAGTCTCAGTCTCTTCTAACCTCTTTCCTATATTTTTAAAACCAAAGGGACATACTCTTTTTTATGATTGGTTCAACTGGAAACAGAGGAGGGGTGGACTGACAGAGGTCTTCTCACGGGTCAAAGTTCTGCCACTGTTGCAGGGAATGTGTGATAAAAGGCCTTTTTATCAGCTCTCTGAGAGGAATGTGGGAGAGTACCACCTGTGAAGAAGCATTTAGCCAGACTGACAGAGCAATAATCTGCAGAAGAACACCACATGATCATAACACACTCACTGCAAAGTCATTACCGTTCATTACACTTTTCTAACAATTGGCCATGTACACTAATCTCATCAGGGTAATTTCCATTCAAACAGTAAACAAACTCACTACAGATTTTTTTCCAGTGCTGAAACAGGTTGGTTAGCCGAGCCGCCCCCGGTCAGAAGCACATGTGCGATCACTATAAATAGCCATCACTCCTGCAGCAGCTTTACTCTTCAGAGGAAAGCATCTACAGATTACTGAAACTCATTTTACTGGAGTGAAGAAAAAGGACATTTTAGGACATGATGTAAGATTTTAACCGCGTGGTCCCACTAATCCCACCCCAGTTAACAATTTATTTTTGAGAAATTGAAAAAAAAGATGTCATGCTTGTGCCACTGCTGCATGTCGCTTTCAGGTTTTACAATAAACACACAAATCACAAAGCAAAATAATGAATCCCAATGGAAAATTCTATCCTGGAAGTTTTAAAATTTTAAAATTTTAAAGGTGGAAGTTCCTTTTGTTCAAGAGACAGGTATTCAGGGTTTGTTTACAGTGCGTATGCAGCCAGCCCATTCGTCCAGCTGCTGCTATAGATATGTAAAATTAAGCACTTGGAAGGTCTGCTTTTGAAATGTAAAGGTCAATTAAAGCCACTAGCAACCATCTTAGTTCTTCCATCTGAGAATGTGATAATTGGGACCAATTAGGGTCTCCTTAAAGGCCTCAACTGGTGTGTTTGTGTCTCTCAGTGTTTAACAAGCTGCTTTTAGCGTGGCATACAATGGAGACGTGGGCCCACACTTCCTCAAGCGGTTGACTCCTGGGATAATTGCTGCTTTCTTTTCAGGGGCCTCTCATCGTGTCTCACTTTTTACATCAATTTGTCAATCGGGATTCCATTTACGCTGTTGGAGAAAAAAGAAAATGAATGAATTAGCAATGAGCACTGATGTCTCTTCACTCAGTCTGGGCACACAGGCCTACAATAAGTGCACACACACATCAGCAATTACCCCCCCACACACACACACTGCTACCCCCCCACTGCATCTCTGTGATGCAGCACACCTCCTCAGTCTGCAGCGCAGCTTGTGGAGAGACAGGACACACAAGCTTCATCCAGAGGGAATAAAGGTAAGAGCCCTTACAATCATTTGTATATGTAATTAAAGAATAAGATAAGAATAATCTCCACCGTTAAACCGCGTTACCATGCTGGCAGCAAATATGAGTAACTTTCAGAAATTCATATGTGGGTCATCTGACAGTAAGATCAGTATGTCAACTTTTCTTAAAGATATTGATATGAGTTTTAACTATCTAACTGAGGTATAAGTTAGTTAAAAGAGATCTTATTTGCTGATGAAACTCATGGACGTCTTATTTTTTAAGCATTAATGTAAATTTACATTATTTTTCTTTAATTTGATTTGATTCTTTTATTCATCTCACATATATTCTTTCCATATGACAGTTTTTGGGATGATCTATTAGCCGAGCACTGTGATGGAAGCCATTTCTAGGTATTTTACAGTTGCAAAATAACATTCTAAATATTGGTACATGTTGTAATTATCTTATTTAAAATTCATTTAATAAAACAATAACTACACTTATTAGAATAAGTTAACATTTTTGATAAAGAGAATGCAATACACGGGGAACCTTGTTCTTAAAACTTGGGAAAGAATGCGTGTTTCAGTGCGGTATTAAATCCTTTAAAATTATTTAAAACATTTTCCTGAAAATAAGGTTTATCAGTCAAGTTTTTTAAGACTTGATTCAGTTCTCGGCAACATTTCCAAGTATAGAATGTCTTTGCATTAGCTAGATATCCATGAAAGCTTTAAACCTATATAAACTATTATATACTAATAAAAATATAATTGCGTAAGCTTTTGATAACTTTAACAGTTGTGTTTTAGTTTTTTGTCAACTCAGCAGTGGTCTAAAGTCTTTTGATCTGGGTTGGTTTTACATTTCAGGCCTAGAATTGTAGAGAAAACCAGCTTGGATACACTGTGGTGTTTTATGTCTTTATTAATTATAGTCATTTTGATGTATCTGATGTCTGACTGGCCGTGTGGTGCGGTTTGAGTAAGCACAACCGCTTCCATTTTACAGCCATGCGGCCATCCCTCTCTGTGAGCCTTGAGCCTGGGCTGGAGCGAGGCATGCCGTGGGGCCGGGATCTCTACACCTTTGTGACTTCGGCAGCAGGTCACATGATGAGGACCTTGCAAAAACCTCGCAAGAATCGGCCGTCCAAGCGGCAGGTCAACCACCGTCGCTTCCTTCACAACATGATTCAGAGGTGTGTTGGCCACCCAAAAAAAAAAAAAAAAGGTTATAAAGAGAGAAAAACTGCTGTCGAGCTCATATCTGATGGTGCCAAACTGTACCCTTGGTTAATGCCAAGGGAAATTTAAGAAGTTCCAATTAGTGAGGGCGATTAAAACAAGAAATTACATCACATCACATGACTGCATGAAACAACAATTAGATTAAATTAGCCATTTTCTTCGGTTCTCAGTTGTCAATGGAAGCTAAGCCAACCAGCTGCTATTTGTAGCATTGTGGTCAATATTCCTGATTACATAATTGAAGGACAAGGAAAAGAGGGTTATTCCCAAAAGAGTCTGCAAATGAAATGATGGACAATAATGAAGTGATACCATAGTTATTTCAGCATGCAAATATATTTTTATTCTTTGTGTTTCTATCAACAGAAAATTTGCAGACATAGAAGCTGCAAACTACCGACTGGCATCTGCTCTTTATTTCAAGGAGGGAGAAAAATGCACATCCTCTATTTTATCCCAGGAGTCAGAGAAGCCTGACCCATCAGGTAAACCATCTCAAAGTGACTGTCTGCGACATCCTGATACATGCAGTGTTCAAACAGATACAGATGCTTCCTTAAAGTCCAGAAGCAACTCCTCCATTGACTTACGTGAAACTGAAGACGCTGAAAAGAAACAGCTGGACTCGAGACGACTTTGGAAATCCCACCCAAAATCTCAGTCACCCAATTGCAACGCTAACAACCAGATCAAAAGGAGACAGAAAAAGAGTAGTCACAAACCCCCCGAACCCTCATTTACGAGCCCAAAGATAAATAAAAACTACTATCATGCGGCAGAGCAGCTTCATTCTGAGTATTACCATCAAGAAAGCCAATTTAAACCAATCACCAATCTCTCAGAAGACGTTCAAACACCTCTGAAGGACTCCAGTCTTGTTGATTTTGCACAAAATGAGGACACCTCTCCCTCCTTCTCCCCACAGCTTTCTCCCTTGTCTCTGGACTCTTGTGATTTGTCCTTTCAAATGTTCACAGACGTCACGGCCTGCACACAGGCTCAGAAAGGCCTCGCTGAGGGTCAGCTGGGTGACATAATGGACCTCTTCACTGCAGCCAATAAGGACTCAGATGTCTGCGCGGATGCTGAAAAAGATGTAGAGGGGTTCTTTGAAAACATCTGTGCGTGCCCAGGTGACGCGGGGCTAAAGGGCAGCGCAGATGATGATGTTCTGTTCGCAAACCTGTCGCATGACTTCTCAGGAGTGGAGGACCTGCAGTTTAAAGGGGATGAGTACAGATGTGGAAACGGTCGTCACTGGGATCAGCCGCAGACCCCTAACTGCTTGCAAAGTAACCAGAGGAGCTCACAGATGATCAGACAAAGTGAATACACAGCAGAGATGCAATTTGATCATTTAAAACCATCTCAAGATGCACGTATAAGACAGAACCATTCCCCCACCTCCATCAGCTATCACTACGACGCCACACAGCTTCAGCCCCAACAGCATCCTCAGCAAAGGGACCCATGTATGCTGGCTAAGAGGGAGAATCTCCTGAACTTCACACCATTTGAAGGAGTTGCTCAGTCATTCTCCGCCCCTCTTCATGATCCTGAGCTCAATCGCATACCAACACCACCTAGTGAGGATGACTGGCTCTTCACCGACATCCTGAAGGACACAAAGTCCCCTATCTATTAGGAAAAAATGCCTGTGTTCTTATCGAAGTTTGCTACCCATTGTAGTAAATAATCAACAGTGTTGAGCCAAGCCAATGTTAAAAGACTAAGAAAGATTTTAAAGGATCATTAAATGATTTTGTGGTTACTCTAAACCCAGTCTTAGTATTTTGGAGGTTTTTATTTGTCTCTGTTAGATTTGTTGTTGAATGGGGTCCTTTGTGGTGGCTGAGGGGCCCCTTAAGACTCTACAACCTTAAAGTTAAACTGTAGAAATGCTGAAACTGGCAGGATACAGCTCTGTTGTGAAGTCCAGCCCCAAAAGTAATATACAATGCCCGCAAGAATGTCAAGCTAAAATCCAAAGCCCAATTTAAAGGCTCACATGCTTTAAATCGATCTTGTGTTGGATTTCAGGATCTTTTATTCTTTTCAGTGTTTTTTTAATAGCTGATTACTTTTAAACGTTTATAAAAGTCAAAAGTAAAATTCCATAAAGGCCATTTGTATTATGAAAATATGTAAATATATTTGTTGGCACATCAGACTGTGGTCTGTACCATGACCGCACGATGGAAAAAATGATCAAAATGCGTCAGACCACATGAGGGTGTCTGTGATTTTATGACTGTCTATTTAAACAGTAGCAAATGTTAACGCTGAACATGGTGTCAAATAGCCAAAAAGTGAGTATAGAAAAACATAAAAGTGTGTGAAATCTTGTTTTTCTTGAGATTTGTGTATTTTTAATGTAGCTGGTGTGTGTGTGTGTATACTCTGATCTTGTACTGATCTTGTATAATAAACCACACAAACACACAAAGATCAAAACCAACAACATATATTAAAGTTAACCCCAGTAAGATGTTTTATAATTACAGCATCATTAACAAAACAGAGAGAAAAGGCTCAAACAATAAAACACATTTCCAAAATGTTTCAAGTTCCACAGAGAAAGATAACACCTCAGAGAAGCACCGGCCTCGTTTCTTTGCTACAGGTAAACAGAACTCTCCTGTCTTCGTTTCCAGTGTTTCAATCCTCTAGTTATCAGATTTCGGACCGTTTCAACTGAGTCGTCACGTTTCAGTTTTTAACATTTGAGTGAATATTTTAGGGAAACAGACGGTGTGATGATTACAGGTAATCTCAGCTCATTTGTCTTAAAGCTTTTTCGGTCTTTTAGATAAAACAATCTGACGTGCCGACGATACCTGGCTGTTTTTTTAATTAATTTTTTATCTCAGCCGGTAGTGTGTAAAGTGCAGCTTTTTACACAGTTAAAACAGAGTTTACCTCATAGCTAAAACACAGACTTAGACATATGCTAAATTAAATGAAACGCCTTCAGGGTGTATGGATATGTCATCAGAAGTCTTTCTTGAAACAGTTTGATCTTTCTTCATCGTTGCAGTGAACATTAGACGAGCCCAGCCTGGTGTGTGCTGCGCACATTTGTTTCACTGGTACAAGACACCTGTTCGCTTTGACAAAAGTAAGAGGGAGAACAGCGATGAAAACCCTGACTACCAAAATCTACTGTACTGGTCATTTGTGTTATCAGTGGTAAACATAAATTATTTTCTTTAGGAAACAGATACATATGTTCAGAATAAAAAAACAAAAACAAACATTCAGAACAACTTCAGGAACATCTTTAGTGATGTCAGCAACACAATCTTTAGTTTTTATACTTTCCAATTGAAAGCTAAAGTGTTGTGACATTCATTGTAAATGAGAATTTGGTTACATGCCAAGACTTGGATGGGAAGATTGGTTCCACACTTTTGTCTGATGTTTGATTTTGAACAGAAGCAAACATCACATTAATTTAGCTTAACAGGAAAAAAAGTCGCTTTTTACTTAAGTTGCTAAAAAACAACACAAAAAAAGCCGCCACCACTGTGACAGTTTGCAAATTTCTGTCTTAAAATGTCCAAGACCAAGTCCCTCCAACATCTCTGCTAAATACGCCCAGCCAGGAATCAGTTTGGCACCAAGGGCCTTTAAACCTCCCACTTCTACAGTTTTGTTCTTGTTCAGATTAAAGACTGACAGAACTGTCGAATACAAAAAATATAAAAGCTCCATGTCAGAGCATCATTGTTTCTAACAGGTGGGAAGCTAATCTTACTAGCAGCATGTTTATATTCAGAGTAGTGACATTAGACCAGTTTACACCATCACATCTAAGTCTTGGCAACACAGCTTGTGACCATGCTTCTCTTGAGAGGATAAAAATATTTCTAAAACTTTTCACAGGTATATAAATGTAACAAAACAGATGTTGAGCTTTAAAAATAATAATACGTGTTTTAAAGAAAAAAAAGGGTCGTCAAAGTGCCTATGTTTGGTGATGATGTCATCGTGAGCTCAAAGAAAAGGTTAAAAAAAAGGTTGTTCTATTTGTCGTTATCGTAATAAAAAATCTTCCGTCAGCGCCGTCCTCGTTCTTTAATCTAACACTATTAGAACGTGAAAATGCTTCAAGTCTGGCACCCAGTTATCCTACATTTTTCTACAAAGCTGCGAGCAGAGCTTTTTCTCAGGTCATCCAGAAGATTCTCTGGATGAGAAGCGTAAACCCAAGCAGCCTCCACTCACATCATCTACTTTTGTTCTACAGCTACTCTACGTATACTACAAATGTAAGTCCCTTTTCGCATCCATACGCCCACCGTTTGGTTAAATACAAAAGCTTTGATCAATAACTTACACAGACAATCAGTCAAAAAAAATAAAAAAACAGGGTACCGGATGTTTGTCAAAGTAAAATGTGCTGAGTTTATCAGTATGAGACAAGACCAAAGGTTGTTCTTCTTTTGGTACATCAATCCATTTCTCTGTGGGTACTTTCTTGATATGCTGCTGTCGTAGAATACCCATAAACGTTTACTTCTTGTTTTTAACCTCTGGAAATGACATTTAATCCAAGAAATATTCCATGCAAACTTCACTTCGAGGTCCTGATGCTTTGACAGCCACAAGTCTGAGCTGTTCATGAATGCAACCCAAATCAGCAGAAACAGCCAGACTCACATGCTTCCCCCACGAGGCCAAGTCACACAAAACACGCAGTGATCAATAACTTAAGTTCACATTTGATATAAATTATACACATTTTTGAAGCAATGTGTTAAGACTTAAGTTGAAAAAACTATCTAACACTACCCGCTGCGTTGTCTACGAACTGTTTCTAATCAATAAAAGGATTTATGAGTTAATACAGCCTGAAAGCTGAGAGTTTCTGCAGGTTGGAAGCTGTCTCAACAGTGGTGATGAGAGAATTACACCTGTAACCTGTTCCATTTGTCATGAATAACTTTATTACAGCTTCAAGTGAATATTGATCGCTAACTACCAGACTGAGGAAATCTGCAGCACTGTGTTTATAATCTCTTTGCAGTTATCTTTTCCAAATTATTCCAAGTTTGACATGTGATTAAAAAAGTTAGTCAACACACAATGCTGTTTGCCCACTCTTGCTGGCTAATACAAGTGTCATGAATATTTAGCAGATTGTCATGCCACCCTGCAGCCCTGTTAAATCAGTCTTTTTTATTAAACCAGCATCAAAGAGTTAAACATGGCTTGGTTTGGAAATACCCCCTAATGCAAAAGATATGAGCGCCTTAATTTGAATTTGCTTTCAGTGCACTGTACAGCATCATGGAATTGACTAATAAGAAGTCAGTTACACCCTAAACCACAGAGATGTAGGCTTTAGGTTTTCAGACTGCATTAGAGAGGCGTGATGTAGAAATGTCCATTCTTTGTTATATTACAAAATAAAAATCAATTCAGGTGTCTTTAAAATCACTTTTTAAATGTTTTCTGTACTTGTTGAGAAGAATTAGGCAAAAATCTTCAATACATCATGAAACTGCTCCTTAATTAAGCGCCTATATGACTGTTTAATTTAAAACTCGTAGCGTTAGCTGGATGTCCCTCCCTCTCTCCTCAGAGGTCCAAGCCGTGAGTGTGTGTGTGCGTCACTCTGTGTTGTTGACGCTGTAGGACTGCGGTGGCTCCAAATTTTGTTCTGAGGACGGAGTCGGGGTCCCTGGGAGTCCAGAGGAGGGGGTGGGGGAGGCAGGGGGCTCCTCTGAGTCTGAGTTTTCCAGTGAGAGGTCGTCGACCAGCGCTCTGCGGCTACGCATCGCCAGGGGCAACGGAGCACGCCTGGACAAGACGGGAAGAGAGTTAGAGCAGGAATCATTTCAACAACGCCACTGCACGATAACAGCCATTACCCCTAACAAATGTACTGCTGTCATAAATCACTCTCTAGATGCTGTTTTCTCTCTACTCTTCGGTTGTAGTTGGCTTAAAACAACAGTTTAAGTATCCATCCATCCATCCATTATCAATACCGCTTATTCCCTCATGGGGTCGCGGGACAGTTTAAGTAACTACTGTTAAATACAGAGAGCATTAAAAGCCCCGAAAAGGTAGTTTTATCTGTCTAAAAACATTCCATCCAAAAGATTATAGAAATCTCTGTAGAATCCCAATATTGCAGTTCTGAGTGCTTTAATATTATTTTCGAATTGTTTTTGATTCAGATACGGCGCCAAAAAATATAACCCAACATGCATTTTCTGAAAACTGCAATAAAAAGGCTTAATGACTGATGGATAAAATGACAACTAACATAAATGTCTACGAAATATCCAATACAGATCTAAACACACTGAATAAGTGTCAAGAGCGCGCTTAAAGGAGCAGTGTGTTAGCACTTAGTGAAATGCCTAAGTTCTACACACTGCGGCTTCACAGCCACCAGCTTTCTGTGTATAGAAACACATGATGACAATTAATGTAGCACACACAACAACCTACTTCTCGGGTCTCCAGTCAGGGATGCTGAGTGTTGGTTTGACGCAGACAGAGATGTAATGTGTCAGTGTTAGATGGACGCAAATGGATATAACAAAAAGAGCAAAATAAACAAATCATATCAAGTTAGTGGGATGTGAAAACCAAACAGAATGCTAAAAAATGATGATAATGCAAGTCACAGCAAATGGAGGCCCGGCGATGCGGTGGCGACTGCCCGGCTGCATACCTGAGCTGGCTGCGGAGGGAGGCGACCTCTCGCATCATGCTCTGACTGCTGTCAGTGAGCTCCTCCAACTCTCTCTGCAGCTTCCTCTTCTGAGCGTTGGAGCGAGAGTTCTCCTCCTCTACCTCCTCCAGCTGCTTCTTCAGCTGCTTCAGCCGGTTCGATGATTTGTCCAGCTGTGTCAGAGAGGAGGAAAAGGAGATTGAGGGGCGACGCGGGATCGGAAGACAGAAGTGGGGGAGACAAAAGAGAATGGACAGATATAAAAAAGGAAGATTAGTCCAGAAACAGGAGGGCTGACAGGGATCAGGATTCAGATTAAACCTGGCAGATTATTGCTGATGATATTTTGAGAGGAGAGTCAGTGTTTCTGCTGTGACTGAGGGATTTGCTTTTCAGGAGGGGGGTTTACGATCAAACTTCCCCCTAAACACACAGATGCCAGCACGGGATTTGGATTAGTACAGAGCGAGCCAGATAATTCATTCATTTTAGGATGATTTGCCAACAGTCTCTTTGTTTACAATTAGAGAAGGCAAGCATCACTGACCTGCGAGGGCCCCCCCCCCCTCCGTGAAATGATAATTTAATGCTCCGCTTATTGACTTTCCCCGTACAGGAATATGTATCAATAGCTTGGGAGGTCATTGAAACATTGGTTTTCTTACCTGCTCTTTGAACTGATCTGCATGTCTCTTCTCATCTTCTGCCTGCATCATAACCTCTTTCAGTTTCTTCTCCGTCTTACGCACCAGCTTGTTGGCAATGGCTCGTTCTCTGCGGAACAGAAAAGGTCTCTATGTTTCACCTGTTGATAAATTAATGATAAATGAATCTGTACTTGTCCTGATTTTATTATCCAATGAGGAGAGATGAATTAATGACGTCTGCTTTGACAGCTGGGAGAGTAAAATGATCACAAACTAAATCAATCTGAGTCATTCTGCATATCCTGTGTGTTCCTCACTGTCTCTCCTGTTCCAGCTGCTCCTCCATTGTTTCAATCTTAGTCTCCAGCGTGGCGACGCTCTGCCTGTGTTTGCCCCTCACTGCTCCCTCCAGCTCCCCGAGTCGAGCCTTCAGGTCCTTGTTTTGCTTCTCCAGCTGCTCTCGAGTGGCGTCCGCCTTCTGGGCCAGAGTCTTTTCTCCCTGCAGCTGCACAGTCAGAGTCTCCACCTGCAGCGCGTGCAGAGAGCGGTGGTGAGGGTGGGTGCTTACATAAAGTGGGAGAAACGTTTTTGCGTGTGTGCATTTATCACACCTGCAGAGCTGTCTTCCTTTGCCTGTCTGCCAGGAGTTCTGCGTTACTCTGCTCCTCTTCCAGCTCCTCTTCCAGTTGACTGACTCTTGCTTCCAGCCTCCGCTTCTCCTCGAACAGCGCGTTCCTGGTCAAACACATTTATTTAAGTAGTACCAAAACCACTAAACAATTCAACGATATTCTAATCATTGGTTTGTACGCAGTAGAAGAAGTACAAACTTTCCAGAGCTGCTGTTGACCATTTCATCTTCCAACTCATCCCTCTGCTGCTGAGCCTGTCTCCTCTGCCTCTCTGACACAGCCAGCTCCTGTACAGAGAATCAAGATGCAGACATTGAAGTCACATAAACACAAATAAACACAACCAAACATCATGTTGATATCTATAGAGGGCTCTCTCTGGAGATAATGCGGAGCCACATACTTCAGTGAGGTGCAGAACTTCTGCTTCCAGTGTTTGTATTTTCTTCTCGCTGTCTTTCGACGCGGTCATCACGTCGTCTCGAGCCATCTTTGTCTCATCCAGCTCACGCAGAATGTCCTTCATTTGAGCCTGAAACACAATAAAAATACATTTTAAAGTTGCTCGTGTCTGTGTATGGAGAAAAAGAATGTGTGCGGGGCTGTGTTTTTGCTATACCTGCAGCCGCCGCAGCTGCTTCACAGCCTCCTCTTTTCCACGGCTGGCGGTCTCAACCTGTGCTTCAGACTCCTGCAGCTCTGCCTCCAGCTGTTTCTTAGACAGCACTGCCTGAGACCTCTGAGTTCTCTCCTCCTCCAAATGGATTTCCAACTCTTTCACCTGGAACATACATTAGGAAATAATGAAAAAATCTATAAACAACTTGGACAGAGGGTAAATGCCCCAGCTGTGCTCTCCCATGTCTTCCTCCTCTCCACCTGTTTGCTCAGGGCCCTCCTCTTCTCCTCCCCCTTTTCCTCGCTGGTGCTGATCTCCCTCTCAAACTGGGCCTTCAGTGCCTGCAGGTTGACCTCCAGCCGTAGCCGGGAGTTCTCCGCCTCTGTCAGCTCCTCCTCCAGCTCTTGTGTCTGAACTCGCAAGTTTTGAACTTCTGTTTCTAAGTTCCTCCTGGTCCGCTCAAGCTCATGGACCTAATTTAAAGGAAAACACAAAGCCGTGACTCACTGAAGGCCAAGAATTAAATAAATAAACCTCATAAGAGTCGATTGCATACGTTTTTGCCGACATCATCTTGCTGGTTTACAAGCTGCTCCATTTCCAGACGGAGCTGCTTGTTTGACCGCTCTAGCTCATCTCTTTGGTCCTGGACCTCCTACAAAAAGCACAACAAAGGTTAGCTAACAAAATCCATGATATCTGATGAACATACATGAATCCTCTCACAAAATAAGACCTGAAGGGATCGGGAAAGTGCCAGATATCTTGTTTCCTTCTCTCTGTTGTCTGCTTCAGCTCTGTCTCTCTCCTCTGCCAGCCGAGCGCTCACCGCCTTCTCCTCTGCGAGACACTGAGGGAGTGGCGCAGACAAAGTTATAGATGCTGGACGATTGCAGAAACATTTTCTGAGGACGCAAGAGCAAACTCCTGTGTCGTACCTGGTCAAATTTCTTCTGCCGCTTTTCCAAGGCAGTGCAGTTTTGTCTCTCTCTCTGCAGAGCAATTGTCATGTCCTCTATTTCTTCCCTCAGTCGCTCCCTCTGCCTTTCCACTCTTTCCTTCTCCTCCTCTTTCTGCCGCTCTCTCTGCACGGTGCTGTCCAGCTCCCTCTGGAGCTTCCTACGCGTCTCCTCTCCGGCCTCCACCGCTGTGCTCACCTCCTCTGACTGCTTCCGAAGCTCTGCAAGCTGAATGGGTTGAGCAGAGGTGTAAATGCCAGATAGCATCAACAAGTTTACTAAAACATCAGCCAGCATTCCATCAAACCTGCATCTTCACACCTTTAGTCTGTTTGGATGAGTTCTAGTTAGAAGACTTTAAAAAAAGGATGAATACAAATCTATACATAGACACTATGCTAATATTTTATGGTTATTTTTACAGATTAAAATGGGTGAGCAGCTGTATGAGTTAAAGCCTGAGTGGGCCACTTACCTGCTGAGTGTGTGTTTGGATCTGCCTGCTCAACTCTTTGGCTCTTTCCTCCTCCTCCTCCAGTCTTTCCATCAGTCCATTCTTCTCCTCCTCCAAAGCTCGCACTCTTGATGCCAAAGCCACTTTCTGACGAGTTTCATCTTGCAGCAGTTCCTAAAACAGAAGAAAGGAAAAAGACCTGCTGGCAGATTGTTCATGTGTGGGTATCCTGTGTTCCATTAGGACTAGTGTCTGTGTGTTTGTTACCTTTGCATCATGCAGCTGACTCTCCAGGCTGCTCACTTCTTTAGCAAGTCGAAGAGATTTGTGGTCAGAGGTGGACAAATTGTTGGAGAGAGACTCGATCTCAGACTGAAAGAAACAGATGTTTATTTTGGTCGATCCATAACCAGAAAGGATTAATGTTGTTTCTTTACCTAAGCATAACAATCTAATTTTGAACATTAAAAAAAATAGGACGCAATATCTAATTGAACAGGTAAGAAATCTGGTTTGACTGTTCAATGCAGTCAGACTTGTGTCCTTGCACACCTGCAGCTTCTGCAGCCGCTCCTCTCGGTCCTCCCTCTCTCTGTCAGCCTGAGCGAGGCGGGCGCTGAGCTCCTGAAGCTGACTCTCTGCCCTCTTACGACCTCTTTCGGTGTCTGTGCGGCTCGCTTGGAGGCTCTTAAGCTCAGAGGTCAAATTCTGCCTCTCCTCCTCCAGCACAACTTTGGCTTTCTCCAAGGACTGACGTGCCTGAAAGAGACGGACGGTGATTGTGGATGCACGCTCACATATGCGTGTGACTGACCGCATGTCTCTCTTACTCTCTTGCTATTGTCAAGCTGCTCCTGGAGGTTGTCTATGGCAGCGCTGTGTTTGACTCTGAGTTCTGACAGTTGCACCTCATGACGACGTGTCTCGTCTTCAACACACCTCTGGAGCTCACATAACTCTGCTTCCCTACGGGACCTGTGGAGACAATGAAAACAGTCAGTCATGATTTTCATTCACAACGTTTGAAGTCCTGATCTCACAAAACATTCAGCGATGTCCATCTCAAAGAATTCCTTTCTATCTATATTAACCTTAGCTCCTGCTGTGCCGCTGTGGTGTCCAGAGTGTCCTCTAGCTCCGTTCTCAGAGCTTCCAACTCCTCCCCCAGGTCACGTCTCTGTTTCTCTGCTCGTTCTCTCATCCCTCGTTCGTTTTCCACCTCCTCTTTCAGCTCAGAGACTTGGGATAAGGCCTCCCTCAAAGCCCTTTGAGCTTCAGCACGCCGTGCACCTTCTTCCTCCAACCTGATAGAGCGCAAAACAAACACAGATGAAGTAATAATAATAATAATGAATCACTCTCTTATTTGATATCTACACACCGGCCCTGCAGGACGGTGATTTCCTTCTCCTTCTGAGCCAGAGTGCCCCTCAGCTCAGCAGACAGGATGCCCAGGTCTGAGAGCTGCTCCTGAGCCTCCAGCGACTCATTCTCCATCCTTCTCTTCCACTTCTCTTGTTCTAAGCGACCCTGCTCCTCACGTTTGAGACGCTCTGCAAATGGTGATACCAACAAAACTCAGAAGGGAAAATGCTTACAGCTGTAGTAAGCAAGTAATAAATACAGTCATCTTCAAATGACTTCTTTTCAGAGCCGGTGTAGAAACTGGTGAGACGTTATGTACATATGCACTATACAGTAAAAAAAACAAAACCAATCTGTATGGTTAAAAGCTTAGGATAAAAAAAAAAACTGTGGAAAAGGAAAGACATACCCTCAAGGTCCGCAATGACAGCCTCCTGTTTGTTCTTAAGCTTGGTGAGGCTTTTTGTCTTCTCTTCCTCCTCAGTGAGCTGGTCGGTAACCTCGCTCAGATGCTCCTCCAGCAGTTTCTTCTCCTGCTCAGACATAAACGTGCACATCTTAGGATAACATGTACAAAATGCTGCTCCAAGTGATGACTTCATATGAATGCTTTGGCAGTGTTGAAAGAATCATTTTTCAAAGTTGTCTCATGGGACATAAAAACTTTTTATGTGATTTTCACCTTGCTGAGTCGGTCTCTCTGCTCTACTGCTGTCAGAAGGTCAGTTTCGAGACTCTTCACTTTGGTCTCCAAGGTAACCTTCTCCAGCAGGAGGCGCTGTCGGGCACTCTCCTCCTCCTCCAGCTGCTCCTCCAGGTCCTGACATATCATAGGAGGAAATTTAAAATAGACACAATGGGCAAATTTTAAACTTCACATTACAGGGAGGTTTTCTTCCTTCTAACCTGTATGTTCTGCTGCTGTTTCTTCTTCTCATTGGTGAGCTGTACACTCCTCTCCTCCTCCTCCTCCAGTCGGCTCTCCAGCTCACTCAGAACTTCCTCCAGCTCTTGCTTTCGACTGGCCAGCCTGGCCCTCATCTCCTCAGCCTCCGCAAACAGTTCTGCCTCCGCCTGCAGCTGGTCAGCCAGCACGGCTTTCTCCTCTATCAGCTAGAACATGACAAAGACAGAGTCGGGCCGGAGGAGTGATGAGTGAGGCGGTGATTCACGGGAAAAAAATATTTTAGCAGAGACACGACAATGGAAAGGCATCAAAACAAGGATGAAGTTTATCTACCTGAGCATGTTTCTTGTCCAAATCTGTGTAGTCCTGCTCCACACGGGTGAGCTTGTCCTTAGCTTTCTGGAGCTCAGACTCCCTGACCTGGATCTCTTCGTCTTGCCGAGTCACCTGCAGCAAGGGCTTCACCTGGATGACACACAACAAACAATTGGAATTTTCACTGCACACATTCTGTCAATATTTTTCAGTCTGATTGCAGCGGAAGACAGTTGCACACACTGGGATTAATGTAATTTTCACAAATTCTAAATACACAATACCACCAGTTTCAACCAGCTTTGCATACCTTCGTAAACAGCCGCCACCACTGCCAGTTTCTGAGTTTGAGGTAAGCAGCGCAGTTCCTCTGCATGACCCTCAGAGCACTCAGCTGCTGCTGCTTCTTCAAAAAGGCTCTGAAACAAAACAGCCAATTACGTGAAGATGGTGCAGATATGTTTTGTTATTTGGGACAAAAAGCCCAGGAATCACTCCTAATGGTGCGAGGTAATATTCATGACTCTCACAGAAGGGCAAAAGTGCTTTTTTTTATGACTGAACCTTTATTCATTTTTCAGTTTAAAGTTTTTCAATGTTTGTGATCAATGCGTAAAATGTCTCTGTATCAAATGAGCAATACGTATAAACTTGCTTTGCTCAAGCCCACATTTAATATATGATGAATCAATTAAAATAATTGATTTTCAATAACCTCTTATTAGTCAGCCTCAAATATAAACAAATTATTATAATTGGCTGTAATTCACAGTCTTCTTAAGCTTCACCTTTCAACGATCCTGCAATTCTCATGTCACTAACAGGGACAAAGGATGAAATATTAATGCTCCTTTGAGAGTGAAACATAAAACTCAGACTTAAACGGCAGCTTCTTACAGAGAGCCCACATGATACCCGTTTTTCCTCTGTTTATTGACTGATGACTCAAGTTGGGTTAATTTTATTTCACTTTTGCTTTCAAATGTTTTTTTTTGAGGATAGCTGAAATACAGCGACAGGGTGTGAAGCTTTAAAAGAAACACAGCAGTTTAATAGCTAGTTTAATAATTATGTCTCCCGACTGGTAATAGTCGGTTACAAAATTGACTGATCTGTCCATCTGTTATTGTAACTGCTTCATGTTACTCTAAAGCAAAGTCTTACTTGCGTGCAAGAAAGCCTCTGGCGGCGCTCTGGAAGCGTATGATGGTATCTGTGATCTTCAGGTCTCTCTCCTCCTCCAGATGAGCTAGCACTCCAGCTCTGAAGAAGACTTTACTCTGACCCACTCTGAACAGGTTGCGATCCAGCTCCAGAGCACTGATCTAATCAGAGAGTTTGTAAGAGAGTCAACCCAACATCTGCATGATTGCATGCACACTGTGAGTGTATAGTTACCCGACTGTTACTTACCATGAGCTCTGAGGCCTGTTTGCCGTCCATGAAGGTGCGAGGGATAGCATTAGGAGTAAGGATCTCATATCTGAAAGACACATGGAGGATATTAGTGTGTTCCAGCAGGAAATGTGACAATGCCTTTGAAGTTGTAAGAGGACAAGCAGAAATAGGCAGAATCCTTAACACACACCTCTGTCTGAACTCCTGGAATGGGATGCGGTTAGGAAAGCCTTGTCTGCAGATGCGAATCCCCTCCAGAACACCATTGCATCTGAGCTGGTCAAGAACCAGGTGAGGTGCAAGCTTACCAGACTGACGAAAAAACAGATAGAGGATTAGAGCAGAGGAGAGAGGGAATTAGAAAAAACAAGTCAGATATTCTGTCACCCTTAACTCACCCTCTTTTCATGGTTTGGGATAATGCATCGCAGGAAGTTGGGGTTGGTGTTCCTCAGTGTGGCCATCAGCTTTGTCAGAGACTCTTTGTAGAGTTGACCAACTGTCCGAAACATTCCCTTCTTTGTCTTCAGTCCTGCGGCTCCAAAGGTGACTGGCCCGCTGTTCTCGCCAGAGGACACCTGGTCCAGACCCACGATCCGGTCCACTGGATGAGGGCAGAAACCAAGGCTCAGTTTCTTTGACAATCATCAGTAAATTGGGGTGACAGACCTGTTTGCGAGGCATGATTGGACATTTACTCTTTGAGTTATGCTGTGACACAATTACCTCACACTTCTATTCACATCTGCCATGAAGGCTGATGTGCCAACATCAGCAAAGAGGGAATGCTGATGGATTTGGAAGCTGCCATCAATAGCAAGGATTTGTGCAGACAGTTAGATACACACACAGGCTTTGCTGTTCATAAAGCCTGTCAAGCTTAACCTGTTCACTTTGGACCTGCTCAGACAGGCATGACAACACGCTTTAAAAAAAAAGAATCTTTGCTCCTGACCTGACTGTGTGGTGTGCACTCTACTATGATATGGAAGTTTAAAGCATATAAAGCACTCTAAATTGCTGTAAATCACTTGTTTATTCGAGTTACGTCATATATTATTCATTAATAAGAAAGGAACAGCCCGGAAAAAAAACTAGATCTAAAAATCAGAATGATTTGCTCGGTTTCAAGTGGTGTCGTGACATTGCTTATGTGACCTGCAACATCAATTTTTATTTTAAGAGTAACAGCTTCAGGATGTTCCTTCTATCTCTCTCTCCCTATTTGAAATAACTGCAATTTTGCAAGCATCCAAATGTCTACAATCAAGCAGACCAAAGCTACGGTGGTTATTCAAAGAAACACAAATGTCAGAGCATTAGCACAACATGATCTGTCTGTAGAGATAATTCAGGATCACATTTCAGGCTGTTTGGTTTGTGGTTTTCAGGGAAACTCTAATGTTAACTGACATGTGCCTGCAAGCCAGATGAGTCATTTCAGTTGCCTTTTAGCAGTTGTTAATTATCTTTAATAAAACCAACAGTTCTTGTCGTTTGTGGCACTGCTGCAAGCACAGCAATCATGTGATCCTGAAAGTGGCTTTTTTGAGACTGAGAGCATGCCGTACATTGAAAAAGGCATATTTCTACAAATAGAAAGTTAAACTTCTACATGAATTAAAAAAGCATAAAAAACAATCACATCACTGGTACTGAAGGACAAATCTAGTTTAAAAAGAGCTAGTTGGGAGCAAAAGAGGGACATGGTACAAAAATCATGAAACTGAATGACAAATGTTAACTAAAAAGGAGAAAAAGCTGAGAAAGGCATCACACCACAATCACAAGCAGACAGCAAAACAAAACAGGGACTAAACTTAGGTAGGAATGCGTAAAGAATGCGTGTGGAGATGAGGTGAAAAACCTACTGTCAGAGCCATTAGTCTGTAGAGTGGCGTAGGAATCAAAGAAGTAAACACGAGGAAGAGTTTGAATATCTGATGCAGGGCGCAGGAGAGCACAGGGAACAAGAGTCGAGCCAGGGAGAGAAGGAGACCAAGAGGGCACCAAATTAGTGCAGAAGGAGGAGATGAGGAAAAAGGAAAAGAGCAAACAGGTAGCAGATAAAAAGTAAGAAGGAATAGTGATACACAGTGATAGTTAATAGAGGGAGAAGAGAGAAAAAAGCATCAAAGTTAATACATTTCCACCAGATTATTGCTCCCCTTATCCACCCACAAATTTAAAATCTATGTTAAATACTTCAAAAATCTTCCTGTGGACAGCAGTGGTTGGCAGTCTCACCTTCCTTCCACAGCTCAGACACAAAATGGTCAGATGACTGGTGGACAAGAGATGCCACATTGTCGTTCAGAGGATCCATGTTCTTCACTAACCAATCGTCCGCCTTATAGTCCACCTGAGGTGCCGGACGTCACACAGAAGGTGAGATTACTTTACCTCAATGAAAGTTTTTGTTGTGCATTTCTGTTTTTTAATACATCAAAGACAAGGAGGACCTGAAAAACGAGGCGTACCTTTCCAGCATAGTGAATAATGGAGAAGTCAGCTTCCCCACGTGGCTGCTTTGATCTGAAGAACTTTGGATGGCTGCCTTGCTCAGCGGACAGCTTCTCCACAAACGAGCGGTCCGTGGCCCGAGGGAACCAGCATTCTTCATCCAGCAGGGCCAGGACGCCGGGTGGATGAGCCTAAGGAGGCGTGTCAAAAAATCACTGTGGAACAGGGGTTCTATCATTCAAATAACAATAAACTGAATCGGAAACTACATTGTCAAGTGCTTGCATCTAAACCATAATTTGACAGGTAAAATGTTATAAAGCTGATGGTATATACTGGTCTCTCGATGAGGTCAATGCATGGTTGCAGGTCCAGGCCAAAGTCAATGAAGTTCCACTCGATGCCCTCCCTCTGGTACTCCTCTTGCTCCAGGATAAACATGGTGTGGTTGAAGAGCTGCTGCAACTTCTCGTTGGTGTAGTTGATGCACAGCTGCTCAAAGGAGTTTAACTGCAGGGTGAGAAATGAAAGAGAGAAAACATCCGATAATTCTTGCAATGCCAATAATAAAGTTTTTTAAAAATTTTGAATCATTACTAATGCTGGACCACGACAAAGTTGTCCCCCATCACCTATAAGACATCTGACAAAAAGATTATCATCACAACAACTTACCTGGAAGATCTCAAACCCAGCAATATCGAGGATGCCTATGAAGGACGCCCCTTGTCTCTGCCTCCGGTCAAGAGCTCTGTTGATCCTGTGGACCAGCCACCTGAACAGACGCTCGTATGTTGCCTTTCCCAAAGCCTCAATGGCAAAGTCCGCCTATACGAGGAGATATACAAGCTGAGCTTTACAGCAAAAATCCATCCGTATGCGCCTCGATGTTTAATCTTACCTGTTCTTTTGTCTGGGCCTTCTGCACGTATTCTCGACCCACTTTGATCCTCGGTGTGAGGATGGCGCGGGTGAACTCCATCACGTTGATGCCCAGCAGATGGCAGAGTTTCTGAGCAGCTGTGTTATCGGGCATGGAGGCCTGGTCGTGGTTCTTTTCCTTCATGAAGGATATGTTTCCAAACTGCAGCACGGCAGAGATCACCTTCAGCATGGCTGTGGAGAGGTAAGGCCGGATGAGAAGATGTCATTTGTCGCAAACAATTAAAACGCAGATTACTTTTTCTCTTCCTCTCCTCTCGTGCATCCTCTCTTACACACTGACTCCTCGGGGGTGAAGCCCATTATGGCCATGGAGTCCATGGTCTGGGTGAAATTCTCAGAGTCGCTCTGACCAGGAACGGGGATGGAACCTCCACTGAGGAAACGATACTCATCAGCATTTCCGAGGAGCAGGTCAGCTGTACAAGATGAGAAAAAGATATTTAAATAGGAAAGGTGTTTGTTTACTTACACAGAACTAGTGCATCCTAAGTAGCAACAGCCTATTTTCTTACCTCGCATTTCCTCTGAAGCACCACATAATAGCTGGTAAAAGATATGAAAAGTTCTCTCATCCTTCGCCTGACGGGTGGCCCGGGACTTTTCAAGGAGGTCTGGATTTCTATGATTATGGACATGAACAGCTGACAATAGATGCAGACCAGTGTTCCTGGCCTACATGTTTTTGCCTTTTTAAAATCAGATCAAATAAAACCAAAAATAAAAATCAAATAAAACCTTTCATAAAACCTTTCAGGATGCTCTAAATGCTATATTTGAACTAACATCTAGGAAAATTTTTTGAGTGGGTTTACTCTCGGTAGCCCTTTAAATCAAAGGCAAAAAACAAAAGGATACAGGTCTCAATGTTGGCACCAACAATGTATCCGGCCACATCAAAGTTTATACGGATGAATTTACCCTGAAAAAAAAAGAACTTCATTTTATGGGCTGCCTTAAAGGTGCAAACATGATGACAGGTGCCCTCATTAGCAGATAAACATGATCTGATTGTCCAGTAATTTTTTTTTTTTACAAATCTAGAAGAGTTGTCGTTCTTGACGGTCTTTGCGTTGCCGAAGGCCTCCAGGATGGGGTTGGCCTGCAGCAGCTGTCTCTCCAGCTCGCCCTGAGGTACAAAGGAGACACTGGTCAGCTTCACTGCACCGCAAGGATGGATATACAACATGTGATCACAGAGCTTATCAACTAAAATGCACAAGTAAAATGATTGATCTATTGTGTACAGCTCAAAAGTTGTACGACTCATCATTGCTTGATGCATTTTAGGTCTCAGCAATCACATCATTCTCAGATGGAGGAACAAATGATTCTCAACGTTAATAAGATTAAAGGTCTCATTGGAAGCAAATGTAAAGTCATAGATACTACACAAATAATTTTTGCTACCATTTACTTCACTTGCTTTTAACACATTTGACCTTAATTTTTAATTAAGAAGCAGCTTGTAAGACTTGGTTGAGAACCACTGTTAAGCTGCAGTGTGGCTACATAAGCCACATTCTGGCTGATTCTAGCAAGCTGCAACGCATGACTGCAGTTGTCGCGTTGCCAGTGCAGCGGCTGTTGATGCAGCAGTAGCAGCCAGTAATGGAAATCACAGGAAGTCAATACAGAAGATGCCTGAACAGGAAAAACTGTGGGAATGTGCCGGCCAGTCAACACTGAAGATGAGACACAGAGCCAAGACGCCAGTGCTTTCACAGCAGCACATCACAGAGCAAACAACATCTATGTAGCACACAGAGACACAGCCAAAGAGGGAAATATGTGCATTTCATCCACACCCAGTCACACACCCAAATCTGCACGTTTTCAACAAAACCACCTCTTCAGCAGAAACCGTCTCAGCTCAACATGCATGGTTTAACTTTTTAAAACACTGAGAAAAAGAAAAAACACCCTCAAACCACTGAATCAGGAGGAGACAAATGATTTGATTACAGACTCAGAAAACCTGCTTGTATTTATAGAGGATATCATTATCAATATGTTTAAGGAGAATCATGTCTGGTACAGTAGAGGTTCAACAGGAAAAGAGTTAGTTTCAATTAATTTAAGTCCCCACGATAAAAAGACCAAGTTTTCTTAATGTTTTTATACTCACATATTGCATACTCTGGCGAATTGTGGGGGAAAAATGAAGTTTTAGGGAGAATATTTGGTGGATGGGTGAACATATGGATGGAATGAAAGAAAGCAAAAGAAGACAAATAAGACAACAATCACAAAAAAAACAAAAGATAAAATACAAACACATAAAATCTGCTATACAGAACAAGGCTTGACCAAGAACACGGAACGACATCTGCAGTGACAGTCAAAATGTTTTGGGGTACTTTGCTGAGTTAGTCAGAATTACTGTGGGGTTCATTAGGCAGAAAATAGGACAGGAAGAAAAAGCAGAGGGGAAGGACGGGCCAGCGGGGCCGAGCAAACTCACCCTGTTCGCCAGAGTGCTGCCTCTTGTTAAGGACCTTGAGCCATCCATCTGAGCATGAGGGGGTGCAGGGGGAGGACAGCGCAGAAAGAAGAGAAGGAGAGGAAACAAGTGCAGGAAGGAAGGACGGTAAGAAATAATGCAGAGGAAACGTAGAGGAGTTGGGCAGAGAAACCCCATTTTGAGGTGTATCATAAGGCAGCGTGAAATAAACTTGAAAGTCATGGTCTTACGGCGTATTGTAGAAGACTTAGAACTAATTAAACAAACATGAACATATCAAACCTAAAGGATGCATATTATGAACTTTTAAAGTCATCACTGAAAGCGCTGCAGTAAAACTGGGTCACATACAAGGAATAGTTTCAGTGTGTTTTTAGAGGGACAGCCATAACAAGGTTGAACTCTAAACAGACAGAGGTGGAGTAACACTATTTAGCATGCAGTCAGGCATGAAACAGTGTGGATTCCTGGATCCTCCATTTCATCTGCTCATCTCCTTTTTTAATCCCCCTCTATATGCCTCCTGTTTTACAGCCTCTGCTCTTCGGTTCTCACTTCTCTGACACGTACCTGTACGGCTTCTTTGTTTCTACCCAAAGTGCCGCTCTTGTGGGAGGAGGCCACATGAGCCAAGTACTGGATGACTTTTTTTGTGTTCTCTGTTTTCCCGGCTCCAGACTCGCCTCTGGAATACACGCACACAAAAATACGTAAGGAATACGGTAAAAATTGTTTGTCTTACGACAACCTGTGGTCTCATTTATGAATAGTGTGTACAGTTTAAAGGGAGAGAACACACAGGAACAGGAGACTAAACACACACTGGTCACAACAATAAACAGAGAGCCCATGCGGTGCATGCAAAGCCACAGATCTAAACAGAAAGCAGGTGTGGAGGACACAGCCTGTGTCCCCATTGTTGTTTCTGGAGAGGAATGAGGGGGAAATGATCCAAAATAGCAGCCGTAAAAGATCTGAAAGAAGCAGACTTCTTGTTCTAAATACAATCCCAGACTAATGTAGGATGAATCTGAAGTGGGATCTTTCACAATGGCAGGAAGACATGAATGACAGACCCACAGGACAAATGATGGCTGCTGAGGCACAGCTACAGGGCTCCACCTCTTGACTTTTGTTTGATCAAGCACTGGTGTGAAGAGAATGCACTTTTGTGTGCACATTTACAGCAATTACAATACAGGAATGTTTACCTACACAGTTGAGTTTGGATCATACTCTTTTAACGTGTGAAAAAAATGGCTAAAAATGACTGAAATACCAAAAATCTTAGTTCCTCTGCATAACATGGCCTTAAATATTTGAGGATGAACGGAGTGCTTCTTTCTGCTCTGTTAGTGCGACCCCACGGAGATGACCCTCATGGCACTGACATAGCATTCACACAGATATGTCTGTGGCCCTTCATGTTACTCACGTGCAGAGGATCGACTGATCTTCTCTGTCTGTGGAAGAGAAAAGCATGATGGTATCAGATGGACAACCCAACATAATGGTACAATGTACAGACAGATTAACAGAGAAATCCATTAGAAAAGTCAATGCATTTTTCTGACATATGACAACTTGAAATAACTTTCTGTAGTCTGCTGGAAGGCCTGGGTCATTTTACTTCACCTATAGCTACCACATCTACCAGCGGAGCATGAAAGGCCCTGCAAACCCCCACAGGGACACGCACCATTTATTTTTAGGGGTAATACATAATATATGAGTAAACGGATGGATTCCAAGACACCCGCTACCCCTGTGTTGACATCTGTGACTATAACTAGGCTTTAACAGAGGCGGGTCCCCAACAGAGCCAAACCACGCAACACTACAAGCCAATGAGTAGACACTGTGTGGAATCATGCAGGTAGTTTCTCAACATATTCCCACAGGTTGAGTTCTAAAGAATGTATACTAGTTCTACGGGTTCGATGGGGTGGGTGGGGGGGGACACAGAGCCTGATCTGTCCTGTCTAATTATTTCAGGCAGACAAGAAGAGGCAGAAAACATTGCACAATCAGCAGTTAACTGCTTTTAAATGATTGCTGGGAAATCTCCCTGTCTCGTTTCATGAGGTCACGTCAGGCGGGGCATAAAAAAGGTATTTTACTGGAATGACACCCACCACACCAAATGCACAGTTACATCACAGGATCCAAGGCTGGTTGGAGGGAGTGGCGCACTTTCTTAGCAGAAGTGAATAATCTTGTTTGTTTGTTTGCACTTTTAACACGTTTGACAACCCACGTTTGCCTTCACGCAATATTCAGGCTTTAGGACGCTGAATACCACATTGAGCTTATGTACGACATGTAGATGAGCTAATGGGTCGCTGGCAGTGTTCATTACCCTGTAGCATGCTGCGATAGGCCGCTTCCGATATGGCGTAGATGTGTGGTGGCATCTCGTGGCGTTTTTTGCCCCGGTACATCTCAACAATTGATTCTGTGTAGATTGGCAAGTTCTTGTAAGGGTTCACAACCACACAGAACAGCCCTGAATATGTCTGGAAAATGACACAGGACAGACAGTTTTACTCTCGAGAATGTCATCCCCCGAAATTCAATGATATCTTCTGCCATTTAATGCTCTCATGCTGCGCTCTAGCTGAAGTGAAAGTCATAGATAACAGTAATCCATACACACAATATGATCACATTTTATAATGTATAAAGAATGATAATAACATATCTCTATACAATAACACATATCCGCTCTTCAGTGAAATCTCTTAACCATCCTTCTCTATGCTCTCTCATTATTTATCCCATCAGCAGGAAGTCCAGCGTTTAATGTTCTTAATGTAATTTTACTTTAACTGTAAATGCTGCTGGGTTTGTCAATTATCAGTAGCTTCCGTTTCCATCTGCTAGTTTTATCTCTTTCATATCTCTTCTTTATGTTGTTTACATTTTAGTTCCTGTTTAGTTTGAGCCGCTTGCTATTTTATTACATTTACTATTTTTCTATCATTGTATGTATTGTTTTATTTCCTTCTCCAGAACGGTTTGTGAATTAACTTGTATATCATGTTGTTCAACCTTGTTGTTTTTAAACATGCTGCAGAAGTAAAATCTACATTTTTTTGCAACAGAAATTGGAGCTGTGCCATCACACACACTTGAACTCTACTGTAACTCTACTCCAGCATATTACTTACACAGGAGATGCCACACGCATGTGCTACGCACAGCACCGTCACAGACTCAGACACGTGAGCTGCATCAGACTTGTTACCCGATTTCTTCACCCTGTCATGTCTTTTTCATGCACTCACATAGATAAGTCCTGAGTAGTATCTCTCCCTCAGGTTGTGCAGCACCGAGGCCTCGTTCAGGCAGGTGAGGTCGGCCATGTCCTCCACCTTGCTGAAGCGTGGAGGGTTCATCCGCTGCACCTCCTCCCTGGACAGCGTCAGCTTCCGCTGGCTGTCTGTGAGCTCCACTTCCACCTCGTCGCCGCGCTCCTCCCGAATGCTGGCCGACTTTAATGGCATTAAGCACAGCAAAAGTTATACACCATGACAGGGGGTGTTTTTTCTACGTCTCTCACTGTTAACAACTACTTAATACTCTCCATATTAACCACTGTGGCTAAGTAAAATGTTTGGGATCACAGGAATAACAGAGTGATGCTGTCTGGAAGCCTCAGATCATATCAAAGGAGATCTCCAGAGAGCCACTGCTTCCACAAAGACAACTTAAACCAAAAATAAATAACACAAGGCTGCGAAAGAGCAAGAAATTTCCAGACGTTTCATGACTCAGAATAGAATAAAAGATGAAAACAACCAACGAAGTAGAGCTTTGTGAAAAATGGACTGAATTAATTGACACATTTCAGTCACGATACTCTGATTGGACTCTACACTATAACTGCAGCTCAATATTGGGAATGTATTTGTAGCAAAGTTTGGTAGAATCACTCCCACTGAGCTTCAAGGTTTGAGTGTCATCTCATTTGACAGCAGACGAGAATAGATGGTGACACAGACGAGCAGAGAGGGCCTCTTATTGTTGTCAGTCCTGTCGTACAGGAAGTAGTGAACTATGGGTCTAGTCCACAGCCTTGCCTCTGCTACTCCACATGCACAACTAGAGAAATAAATGTGTGTCTGTGCTCGCAAGTGTGTGGGTGTTTATTAGTCACAGGAAGAAGTACATGCTCAGAATATAAAACTGTATGATGATCTGTGTGTGCGGTGAGCGTGTTTGTGTGTGGGGTTGTCAAACTGTGCAATTTGGAGAACATGAGTGCAAAATGAAATCAGTGTCTCTGCGACGGCCTCCTTAACATTAGGAGGCTGAAGGAGCGTATTGTTCTATTCATAGAGCTCTTTATGAAACCAGTCCAGCAGAGAGAGGGACACTCTGGGACAGGACATAGAATTCATGTATCACATCCTAAAAAAATGCATTGTGGAAAACTTCATCTGAGAATTATTCAAGCACTTAGACCAAGGTTGAACAAATTAAAATGATAATAATGGCCTGGGACAGTTAAGGGGTCTTAATGTGCCAGTAAAGAATCTAAGAGGAGGAAGACAGGCAAAGAAAATGATGCAGTCATGGTGATTTTAAAAAATCACATAAAACAAACATACACACACCCTGTGCTGCTTTATTTCTCCTGCCTGACACACCTGTAATTGATGTTAGAGTTTCGGAGCTAATAATTTACACGATGACTAATACTCTCATAGTGAACGCAGGAACGTGAGGGAACAGTTGCAAAAATTCAGCCCTTCCATTCTCAAAAGCTGTTTCTTCCCACAGCCTGACGTAAGATATGAGAAATTAAGTTCGGAGGATGCCAAAGGATCAAGTGAAGTGTTTGTGGTAAGCCAAATCTGAAAAACCAGCCACGCCTCTGGACAGCTCACCTCGAAGCCATGCTTCTCAGACGGCACCCACACCAGCCTCTTGGCTGCCCAGTCAGCCTGGCTGGCCGCTGAGAACGTGGAGGAGCTGGAGTTTGGAGACCCCGGCCCTGCGCCCGTTGACAGGAAGCGGGTGACATCATTGACACCGCCCCCTGTTGGTCTGGACATGGTACTTCTGGCACTGGATGGGGGAGAGAATGAGAGCAAAAGCAACACAAAGTGAAGCCACATTTGAACTATTTACATTCGACCGGTGGACGGTGGCTCTGATGTAACTCTGTGTCAAAACCTCTCACACTTCATGTTCACCCACACACGCATGTAGCCAGAGCTGTAGTAGCACGCGAGCAGCGTGTAGGCCATTTCCAGCAGAGGCCGGGCCAGAGATGGCCTAATTGAGAGACAGAGCAAATCAAGGGGAAGACGGGAATGGAGGACAGAGAGATTTCTAGGTGGAGGAACAGTGAGACGCATCAATCGACTGAGTTAACTGACATGACAAGAGGATGGGGGGGGTCTACAGTTAGCTGGAACAAAATCAGGACAACTGAACCTAGAGTAGATAAATCCAAAGCGCTGTGGACACAGTGGAGCTAAAATTCTGCCCCCCCCCTTAGGCGTCGCTGTCCCATGGGGGATCGAGGTGACAGCGGTTAAAAGTGGCCGCACACAGAGGCATTGCAGTCACACCATCTGCAACAATACAAGATTTCTCACTTCTATCCACAAATCAAGAATAATTTTCAGCAGTGAAACATTACCGAGGTGGTAGATGGTGGTCTTCTTTCATACTGAACAGAAAAAATCTGAGTTTTTGATTCAGTGGGACGAAAATGGATACTATAGGACTGTCTACTTTAATTTCGACTACAAATATATTTTCAAGACTACTGTTTACAACAGCATCTTGAAAATATTTTAGAAGGCTGGTTCATCCACATCTGTGGTATCTGCCATGAATTAAATAGGGCTGCCGGCAGAGTTAAGTGGTAAAGAGTTATTATAACAAGGCTTTTGAAGGATTGAGTCAATACAATATCACTGAAAGTAACCTCAGAGAATAACACAAATCTTTACTTTAACCCAACAAGCTGCCTATTGTATCCACTTGTGCATTGTTTTCTATGCAGCTCATCTCCATACCTCTACAGGTATGTCATCAGGCCTGATTCCTGCTATGCAGCTCAGTCTCAGTCTTGTCCAGTCAGTCTGATTGTTCCCAACCCTGTCGTCAACATACCTGTAGCTTTAACACAACCCTGGGCGTGGGGAAAACCAGGTCGACAAAAGGGCTGCCAACACCCAGTTGGTCAGAGTGGAAACTATGTGATCCCACAGTGGCAATAAAATAAGTGTAAATCCGTTATCAATGGCTGGTTTTATTCTACATATTTACTATTCAGATTATGAACAATTACACATGATGAACAATGTGAGGCAAATGCCACACCAATCACGCCCTGAGTTACTTATAACCTATCCTGTTAGGTTAGAAATCATACAAAAATATCAAAATGTGGCTTTTAATTGTGGTTTTTTTCTGTGTAGCTGGAAATCGGTAGTTTATAAGCAGCAGCATGAAAACAAACAACCCATTTGTCTGAAGCTATTTTCATCAAATTCGTTTGGTGTTTCAGTGACAGTTAACATCAGCAGGACAGGGTTTTCTAGGTTTTGGAAATAACCTACAGAAAATATTATTTCCTTGGTCTAAAGTTGTGGACGTATCAGGCCTCTAAGACAGCAAAAACCCACAACATCAGGTTTGGGGTAACACTTGAAGGCGGGCTAGATCCCAGGCCTTTCTTCCGTTTTAATAATGACATTAAGAGACAATAATTAAGAAAATAGTCACGTTTAATGTCTATAGTGGACATATATGGTATGAAAATAACAGCTGGGAGTGCTGTCAGGATGCATTGTGTCCTATGCAGAACACCATACCAGCCTTTGTAATTTTTTAATAATTAGACATGTTACCGCTTTAGACACAGTTTGTTTTATGGCCACATTATCTACTGTACAGCTGCAGTGTGTGATGCTGCTGAGCCCCATCAGCACCACTGATCCCCCTGAAGCAGCCCTCTCCCTCTCACACACACACACATACACACACACACACACAGACCTCAGGTTGTCGCAGTACAGCGTGGAGCAACCGGCAAAACTCCTCCTGCGGTAGCTGGAGTTGCCAAAATCAGACTGCTCTCCTCCATAGCAACAGCCCACAGACAATACCTGAGGTCACTCACTGCGGGGGTCCCGCGTGGAATGGGTGTGTGGGTGCCTGCGCGTGGCCGTGCGTGTGTGTGACGGGTGGGGTGGGTGCTGGAAACGCCTTTTCCTCGGCTTTGATGCGAAGTGGCAGGGCACACTGAGGCATCTGCGCACTTTAGGCGGACAGTGAGGAAAGGTGACATTATCGAGCCACCGGCTGGCACCACTACAGCACAGCTGCAGGCTCGCACAGATGTGGCCTGACCCCTATAGATAACCAGCGGTTTCCAACTTGGGCTCCAGCTCAAAATCTGACGAAGACAACCACACCTTGAGCAGAATATGTGAGCCACAGCCTTTAATTGACTCCGTGAGCCGCGTGCACGTGAAAGCCACGAAACCGGCCATTTTTACACCGTCTTTATTACCACTTTACTATTGTTAATATCAGAAGACATCGCTGCGTGGCTGCTGGTTAATATTAGCATTATAACGGTTGAAATAAATCACAATTAAACAGGCCCCATTGTGTTGTACTCACTTCGATGTAAGACCCCTATCGAGGGCATTTAAAGAGAGGCCATTTAGTCACCCCCCCCAATGTTTAGGCGTTAAGCCACCGAATTTAGACCAACCAAGCGAGGCTAGCCTGCTCCACTGAAATATGAGACCTTTAAGGATATTACACTGGCTATTTACGAGTTGGATTAGAGTAACGGCAATTAAATGTCTCACCTTCAGGTTCCGCTCTGAGTAGTGGATAAGGCTGCGCTGTGAGGAGAACCAGAATGGGACTGTTTCTCGGTTATTTTCCTGCCAGAGAGGTGTGTAGCCTTACCGCATATGCGGCTTTTATCATTGCATTGCTGTCTCAGTGGAGCCGCACACACTTCTCGGTGAGAATAAAGTGGAGAGCACTGTGGGTACGACGACGGCTTCGGCCCACCACAACAGCTTCCTGCCAGCAAACCAACCAGGCTCGACAAAGCAGGCTTTGATCAAACCTCAGACAGAAATGACTCCAATCAAACCCTGAAACCGAGCCGCAGACCCGCCTCATGAATACTACGGCAGCTTTCCGCCCTGAAAGGGGCATGAAACGTCCGTGGAGACGAATCGCGTTCAGGGCAGAGCAGAATTCTCCACCATTAACCAATGCTAACGCATAGAAGGCGGGGCTTATTTTGAGTGACGTTTATGCAGCCAATCGGAGCCTTGCAGCAGGTGCCGTGCGGCACTCTCGCGCTAGAGCAGGGAGATTTGCGCGCCCTTTGTTTACCACCGTGTAGCGGCCAGAGGCCCCAGACGCTGATCTGAGATCTGATTTGATTGGTTTCACTCACAAACAGTGCCGATGGTTTGGTTGGAATGATCTGACCCCAGACGCGTGATTCAGATCATCCTGGAAAATCCTACTGAATCCGAATATCTGCAGTCCAATTTACATGGTTATAAATGTTGTTTTAAGTCCTTACAGCAATTAAGAAATATCTTTAGAGCTATAGCGAATAGAAGGTCAACATAAGTTATATTTAACAATCCATTTTAATGAAATGTAAGTATGTGAAATAGTGTCTCTTCTTTCTATCCTCATTTTTTAAAAAGGTGTAAAGATTTTTTTTTGTTTATCTTTTTTAATTGGAAAAAAGTATTTCAGATAATTTATTTGTTAATCTGATCTACTCATATGAGTTTGACTAGTGCAATTAAAAAAAAGAAGGGAAACAACTACAGAAGTGTGAATTTAGGAATTTAGGAATAAGATGTTCCAAGCGTGTTTTACTCAAGGAAAGAATTTTGTTTTTTCTTACTCAAAAAAACCCATTAGTGGCACAAGGATTTTGCATAAGAATGGTGGCGTTCTTCACAAAAATACTTTTTTAGTTCATTCCTTTAACCGTTTTGATGTATGAGCATGCCTTCCTATTTATTCAATTTCATATGCTTTATCGTGAGAGTCAGGGGCTTCAGTAAAAAATTACAAATGTTTTTTTCCACAAAACTATACATATTAATACATGAAAGTTTTTGACAAAAGTGAGAAAAGTTTTTACAATCCAATATAAAGGTCACGAAGAAAACTGCAAATGAATAGAGATACCAAAAGGTGTTGATGCATCCCCTTGTTTTATTTGCCTTGCAACACAGTTGTTTTATTATGAAGTGCTCTGTGCCCAAGACCACTCTGAAATTACATTGTGAAACAGAGAGGTTTCACCTCATCTCCAGAAAAAATAACAGAGGAAAAAGTAAAAGTGTACACTGTGCAATTTACATTAGCTATAAAAAAAGTTGTACTGCATTGTGAGCGCAGTGAATCCTAAGTGTACAGTAACATGACCAGACAATCTGTTTTTTGGAGGGTTTTAAAAAGCGCTACTAAAGTGATTGTGCTTTGGGCTCAGGTTACATTTCACAGAGGTGGAGGCAGGGTGAATGACAAGACCCTCCTATAAATAGCACATGGTAGCCATGAAGGAGAAGTGTGGGGGACACACACAAACATAGAACAGTATTAACATTAAATTCAACAGACAATATGTTATCAGTGAATACCTCAGCTGTATATCAAGTTAAAAGTTTTTAACTTTCCAGTGACTTGAATAAACCACTATAACTGCAGAGCTGAAGTTAACTTGTGCTCATCTGAAAAAGACTAACTGTTGTACAACTCCTTTCGTGATATTAGACTCCATATTGTGCAGTTCCACGTCTGTGCGTCAAACAGGTTGAATATTGGTCAGCCCTATAATTGTAGGACTCCATAACTTATTTACATTGCCCATACCAAAATGCCTTTAAACACTTGGAAGTTGTATGGTGTACGGTAAATGCTTTCAGGACAAAAATAGACCAGCATTCCAATGTGCTTTTGAATATAGCTACAAACTGCAACTATTAAATAGGATAAATTATAATTCAACTAAAAGCTTCTCCTGTCTTTAGTGAGAGCTCATACTGGAACTATTCAGTCACTGAATGTGTTCACAGTAATTATTTGTTTATCAAGAATACAGTGTAAATGTTACAGTGAATCAAAACAACAGTCTTGTCTAAAATATGCACAATGAAAATAGGCTTTAAGCACATCTTAAACATAGAACATAATGATCCTGTTTTGGGGTTAGTGGCAAAATCTCATGACTATTATGGAGGCACCGCCAACTAATCTGCCATAGAGAAACTGTCTGTAATGTATTCAAATTAAAGCGGGATTACATGATTTACAGAACATAATTATATAGAATATTTTTTTAAGAATGCGGGGCAAGTTCCAGTTCAGTTCTCATTGTTTTTTTAGATTCAGACACAGCAAGTCAACCCAACATTAACAAGATCAGACAGTCTGTCTAGCACAGTTGTGATGATTCATGTGGTTGCGATGCTGGAGGTGACTGTGGGTTTCTGCTGCATTTACAGAGTCAACAAGTATATCCTCATTTGATTCAATCCACACCATCTCGGGTCATCCAAGTGCCAAGGCTCTTCTATGATTGTAATGTCGTCGCTCAGTGAGTGCAAGAATCCAGAGGTTACAGAGCAGAAGCATCACATCATGTCTTTCAGTGACAGGACAATGTAGATATTTGTGCGAGAAAATTGCACGGTTATTGACAGACTAATTGCACACAGCAAACTTGAATCAGTACAACCAGGTCAGCTCTGTGGGTTGAAACATTACAACTCATCCCCTGAAAACAATGGAAGTCATCTCTGTAAAAAATGTCGCACTAAATAAAGCAAGTTTTACCAACCCATTTCAACCAAGCCAAAAAACAAACCTAAAGGATGTTACATGAGTAGAAACTGCTTGAAACCGCTGCTAGTTTTGAGCAGTTTCCTCATGTTACGGTTGCTCTGCTTTGGCTCAAAGAGGGGGCCTTAATTCATACTCAAGTACATTCACTACAGTCCACAATCATCATAGAAAGGGCACTAATCATACTTACCATAAGACAATAAAACATTACGGTGATAAGTCAGCATCATAGTGGAAATTCATTCCTGAGCAACAACATTTCTGTTTACTCAACTCAGAAGCCACATCAATCAAACTGAGGTCACAGATGTCTCCATATTCAGAAAACACAAGGTGGTAGTTACAGTTTGTAGCCACAGAGTGGAGCTACTTCACATCCTGCCGGTCAGGAATTAGAGCCAGATGAGTGTGCTGTGGTAGTGATGGGCCAGATGTGGGACTTAGCAGACAAGTTTTCAATGATTTTGAAAGACTGCCAGGACCAATCAGACAACTAGGGCAGCGCAGTAACCTAACTCCCCTACTGTTTTTTCTTTATCTGTGTATTCCCTGTCTAGGTTACCTGGCTTAATCGGCCATATTAATCATGTTCCCACTGTGGATTTTTTGTTCTCGTTGATCAGTGCAATAATCGCATTTTGATTTCAAGTCTACACTCTGCCATATCTCAGTCTAAATCTAATGTCTGTTCAAACCATCCTCTCTAATCTAACTATCCCCTGTTTGCCCTCTGAAAACCTCCCTGTCTCCCTGTGAAGCCTTGTGCTCTTCTGGTTCAGTTGTAGTGAAGGTGTTCAGCCAGAGAGGGCCTTCGGGTCAGTGGGGAGGGACACTCAGGGTCTTGATCTGGTCCCTCGTCTGGGGAAGCCAGTTGCAGGGCAACTTCGTTTTCATAGCAGAATGACGAGTGAGAGCCTTCGATGTAATTCTGCTCGGCAAGTTCTTTAGCACTGCACAGCGGTGTGTTAGGGACTTCGTATGTTCGATGGAAAAAAGAATAGTCCACCTGGAAAAAGGGCAGAGGAAAATATTTTTAGCATTGTCAAAATAACGATGCATCTCAAACCTCTAACCCTAAACAGACTTGACTCATCACTATGCATCCCACATATATATTTTATAAATCTGTAATGATTAGCACTTTATATAACAATGACCCATGCCAATATTGTGAGGAAATATCCTCTAATCCCTGCTGCCTGACCTGGTAGCAGTCTTTCCTCTCAAAGAGCACAGGCTCAAAGCGGTGTCCCCAGACGATTTCAGAGGAAAGATAGGAGCTTCGGCACTGCGTGGTCATTGCTGTGGCCTCCACCATACCCTCAAGTATGACCACCACCTCCAGCTCAGGGTCACTCTCCAGGGATTTTTTGTCCATCTCGAAGAAAGGAGACTCTTCGTTGATTTCATGGACAATTGTCACAGGAGAGACCAAAAAGATGCGGTCGGTGCCAGTGTCAAAGCCCACGTTGATGTCTGCATTATCCAGTGGGAGGTACTCGCCTTCTGGTGTCACCCTTGGCTGAGAGCACAAAGACAAAACTGTTTGGCACATAGTATTCCCAAAGTCATGATACGAAATAGAACAACAGAAAGAGCAAATGACCAAAATAACGCTATTAACACTGTATGTAAAACAAGTTTACAAATTAGACTTTTTGTCCTGAGAAAACATTTAACTTAATTTATTATTCTGACTTAAACATTTAACGTTAGGTTACTGTGTTGAGCCAAATTTAACATGCAAATCTTTCCTCACACTGCCAGTGGATGGGCTTATCACTGACCCACCGTTTGCTATAGAACAATATCCTGCCCAAGCATTTAGAAGTGTATTTACTTGATCCCTGCAAACTTAATCCCATCTGTCCCGTTTGGACTTTGATATGGTTATGCTATTTAGAGAGATCAAGTTGTCTGTACTGTACAGCCCCAGAGACTCTGTTGCAATTAAAAGTTCTAGTGTTTTACTCACACAAAGTAGCAAATCTGACAAAATTCTGAGTAGAGTTAAAAGGAATCAAAAAGCAACCCCAGTTCAAAAGGAGGTGCATTTTGATTTCAGCAATCTCTGCGCAGAGAACAATCATCTAACCCACGCGGACAGAGTCTACAAGGGGAAATGAGATGGGGAAGGGCAACCGTTTCAGTTAAAGAATTGTAGGCAAGTTAATCCATGGTAAATCTTCCAAACCCCTGAGGGAAAATAAAACAAGCTCTCATTAACTACGGTCCAGAGAATACAGGCCAGATGGTCTCAGTGCTCTCTCTTTCTCTCTGTTTACCGCAGTCTTTTCTCCCTCTACCTCTCTTTCACATTGGCAATTTCTTTCATTCGATACAGCGTAATTCCTGATGTCTTTCCCCCCCCCCCTCCAATACATTAATGAAGTATATTTCCTCCACTTACCTTGAGTAGTTGTGCTCTGACGTGAGCCTCTACCAGGTGGCTCTTGCGCAGGTTTCCGACCCTCCACATCATGCAGAGCTTCCCGTCTCTCAGTGCCACCACAGCGGTCTCAGAGAACACCAGTGTCTCGTTGCGCTTCTTGGGCTTGGCAATCTTTGCCATGACTGCCCCGATGATGAAGGCGTCAATAATGCAGCCCACAATGCACTGCAAAACGACCGCCAACACCGCCAGGGGACATTCCTCGGTCACGCTTCTGAATCCGTAACCGATGGATGTTTGCGTCTCCAAGGAGAAAAGGAAGGCCGCCATGAAGCTGTTTACCTGAAGGAAGCACGGCTCCTCAACCAATGCCTCTCTATCAGGCTCTCCTCCAGAGCCGGCATCTCCTGATCCTGGAGAAGAACCTGAGCTGGGGGCAAGCCGAATGGAGAGGTCCCCATGCGCGGAGGCAATGAGCCAGAAGGCAAAGCCAAAGAGCAGCCAGGAGAGAAGAAAAGAGAGGGTGAAGATGACCAGCATCCAGCGCCAGCGGATATCCACACAGGTGGTGAAGAGATCGCTGAGGTACCGCTGGCCCCTCTCGCTCATGTTGACGAAGGTGACGTTGCAGCGTCCGTCCTTGCCCACAAAGCGTTGCCGGGGCCGGTGGTTTGTGCGCCGGATGCGTCGGCGGCTGGTAGTGGAGGGGGACGAGAGTGAATCCTGGTCAGACGAGGAAGGCCTTTCACCTCTTCCCCCTGCACTACTACCTTTTGCATTTCTTGGCCCTTGGTATGTTCTTCCTGCTCTCACTCCACCATCTCCTCCTACATCTCCCCCAGCCAACTCTCCAATGGCACTCTGCCTCCGTGCATTGTTGGTGTTGCTCTGAAGAGGTAGAGCTTTGCCGTTGAGGGCATGGGTTGGGAAGGGGCTGGTTGGGGACCCTGACCCCGTGGGGCTCCCTCCCACCCGAGCAGTATCTGCCGCACTCTGTGCCAGCTTCATGACCTCTTCCTCCTCCACTGGCCCATCCACCACAGCACTGAAGCGACGTTTGACACGTGCAGCTCCCATCATCTGTGATTAAACCTCTGCTATAACCACACAGTTAGTGAAGTTATGTGTTTTACTTCCAAAACAGTCCAGTAAATTGTTCCTGACAAGAAGATAATGGGTCCGAACAGAAGAGCAAACCCTTTAAGGCCATGAGTTGGTCTCTGGATGCAGTGTCCACGACCTGTCCTTCCGTTTCCCCGTACAGTCGATTTGTTTAGTTATACATTCCCCAACAAACAAAGTCAGCTTTCTCGTGCAGTGATAAACAACCCTGTGCTTAAATCCAACAGATGTGAACTACAGAAATGGGGCTAACTGAAGATAGGAGGGTCAAGAGGAGTGCTGAGAGCTCGATTCCACAATAATGAAAATTCATTCAAGGCATAGTATGACTGGACTGGCCGCAACATACAAAACAGGAGCATGCAGGATTGGTTGTGCTCAGTTCAAAGCAATAAACGGAAAATATTGAGGTCTTGGGCTGGAGCAGCCATCGCTTGATGGATGCTATAAACTGATTGTGCCAAGGAGTAGGAGAATGGGAAGCATTTCAAGGGCATCCAGCTCATTACAGCATACCTTTTCTAATGATGTTGTAAGATGCAAAATGACAAAACAATGAGAACTTTGACATTATGATAAAGTCATTTCCAACATGCAGTATCAAAAGAAAGAGACAAAAAACATGCACAATCTTACGCTCAACGTTCTTCACAGTTTCACAACCTCTTGGTTATGAGCACAGAAAGCAAAACAAAAAAAACAGTCAAATCTCTGTTTCTATAAACAATTGAAAATGCAGAGAAAATACACACAAGGAAATACATTACATGAAATGCGGGTAAGTAACTGAGCAAATGGTATGCGTTTCAGCTTTGTTATCCTTCCAAGTCAAGGAAATGTCACTTCTACCCTGTGAGAGGGGCCGAACTGACATAAACCCACTTTGTTTGCCGCTTCCTGTTCCATCATGTCACTGCTTTAACTATTTCACATTTCCTTTCCAAGGGTCTGCACATCTGTTTGACGGCCATTCTCAATTTTTTAGTGTACTGGCTGCTCTATGGAAAATATTAACCTAAACAATACTACTTAAGCAATTACCTGCAACAGTTAGCAGGGCAGGCGTACTTCATGACAGCTCAGCAATTCCGCTGAAAATTCACATACCTGACAGATGATAGCAAATTTGGAAAGATTACAATGATTTACCTCTGAAGTGACCAATGCTATTAGCTTTGGCTGCAGGAAGGGAAAAGGTAACAACACAGGTCACCTGAGGAGTTCTCTGAATTTGTAGGAAGTCTGGCACCAAAGCTGATAAATCAGCATGCCACAGAAGGAGAAGGTGTGACTACCTTTTCAGATTTATGCCTCTTAATCAGCATCCCTGTATGGACCAAATCAGAAGAGGGTTTCTTGAACAGATTAGGAAAGGTTAGAAAATGCACAAAAAATGTGGAAATAATATAATATAATATAAAAGTTAAAATATAACAGTTGAGTATTTAAAAAACGATTTAATAAGATTATGTTAAATTAAATCAAATAAAGTAAGCAAAATGTATATCTATCCTGTTAGTATTTACCTCGCTAAGCCACTTCCAGACCGTCATACATTTGAATGCTAATGGAATAATGAGTGTGCAACATCAAATCATTTAGGAACCAGAGGACAGACACAGTCCTTCAGTCACATTGACTGCAAGGACTAAGAGAACAGCAAGGGAACGGGCAGCAGCAGCTTTACAAATGAAGATAAAGACATTTCAGGTGGCATTAAAGGAAAAGGACAAAGATCTACAACAAATAGAAATGGGGGAAGAGATCCCTCCGGAAGTCAGAGGTGACATAAGGGTTCATTTTCACTTATGTGTTAACTTCTGTTTCAGACACATGTTCAGTGGAATCATTGAGGGAAGAATCACTACAGCGGAAAATGAAAAAGTCTGCTGGTTGTCCAATTTCCTTTACTCAGGTGTCGGTGTCGGTTTTATATCCTTTAAATTACGATCTTCATGCTTTATGTCCTGCCAGTTTTGAAAAAGAAATTGGAGCAAATAAAAGGGAAAAAATGTGAGAAAGTATCCTTAAAAATGACAAAACATCTTAAACAAAAGTTAAGTGATGACACTGAATATTTTTCTGAGGTTGTTGTTGAAGACCTACCAGTGGTAAGCAGCCTGTGCCTGACACACAGTGGAGGGATTGTTTTCCCGTTGTCAGTCTAAACTGGAAAAATCGACATCTCTAATATCCATCCAGATGTACTGTTGCAGTTACAGATACTGTGAAATAAAACAGAGATAATATTGTAACCTCTTCACAAAAGATCATTTCTGAGGATTTAGAAAGGAACCACAAATCAGTCGTTGCATGGATACTGTTTAAATGAGCCTTTATGTGGAGCGCAACTAATATTAATCTGTCCAATACAATAACTTCCATACACACACACAGACACACACACACACACACACACACACACACACACACACACACACACA